>JAGFBZ010001260.1:0-57006 GCA_018398805.1 Hirundichthys speculiger | reverse complement strand
TCCCAATTAAAAAAAATCTGATGAGTATCTCTAGAAATAAGTCAGGTGCTATGACCTCAAATCAATATCACAATTAAATAAACATGTCATCTTTATAATGGTTATTGAGTGATTAGTTTAGTTTTGTTATCTTTTTTGCCCTCATACATCACTGACAAGGTTTTGTTTTAAATAAGCTAACTCTTAAAAGTGGGTATTTTTTCCTCATGAAAGAGAACATATCTGATTTTAAAATATCTGAAAACAAGCACAGATCAACTACATAGATCACAGAAACAAAAGAATATAAACAGTTGATATGTGCAGGATTACCTCGGTCATAGGTTTTGAATTTCGGTTTGAAGAATTTCCAATGAATGTCCAGTCTTTGTATAACATATATCATCCTAGATATAAAAAGTATCATATCTTGTCAAAGTCAAGGTATTGATGTCGAAACATTTTAAATGATACCTTGCCCTACTGATGATGCATTTAGTTTTTAAAAATGATAAAATGTGCAGAAAAATTAACACGTGATGAAATAATACGTTGACAAGAGAAGTTACCTGATATTTTATGGCATATATGTTATTAGTAACTGCAACACATTTTTAGTACATAACTCCTCTTCCTGAATCAAAACTCCACATGGACAAGGCTTCGATAGATTTCCTACCACATAATACTCATTTATGTTCCAAGAACCATCATATTTGTTTCAACAAGATTTACAGTTTAGTGGACAACTGAAAAGACTCAGACTGGCGCTTTTCCAGTTAATTAAATTTATAACAGCTGCTTATTGTTGTGCACCACTTTCTGCAATCTGGAGCTTCACAAACTGGCTTTCCCAAGTAGAAATCTCTTCAAACTCCAGTAAACACCAGTCGCATGTGTGACTACAGTTTAAAAGTTACGTTTTTGTTGGTACTGTTAGCGGCGATTTCCAGGGTGACGTAGGGTCGTGCTGTGATTGTTTATCTGCTCGCGGCTTCACTCGTCCGACGTGTTTGCAAGACGGATAATCTCTTTGAGCCTATTTGAAAAGAGTCGACTTTAATCTCACAGTAAACGGTAAAAGTATACGATGAAAACAACCACCGCCGGCTTGCACCAGCCTTGCTAACAACAGAGCTAATAGCCTCCCTGCTGCCTAGTTGATGCTCACGAGCGTGGCTGCACCAAGCTGGATACACATGGAAAAACAAACTACTTCATCTTACCGGTTAGCGTCTAATATTTCTGTTTGCTGGACCACTGGATAACCCCCTGTCCTGCGGGCAAACGTCCTAATATTTCTGCCTACGTCGATGCTGCTGCTAAGACGTGGCATTTACTCAACCGTTCTCATCGAATTCTCGCGGGAACGCGGTCCTTAACCAAGCGTGATTCCACCGGTTCATTCATCAACTCGAAAACAGAATTATACATCTCATTTATATATTTACATTCTTACATCATAGTATACGTTAATATTTCCGATGAATCTTAACGCTAGTGAAATATGCAAACTGTACACTGTAATAAGATCGAAAAAAACCCCCACTAAAATCGAACTTAAACAAAACATCGCGAGAATAAACTGAATAATAATTACGTTGAGAACAGGATGCTCATCCGTTTGACACGGCAGACAAACTCTTGAGTATGGGCATGTTTCATTCAGCTGTTGCCAAAATAAAATGAGATTTTGATAGCACTTTCACATACAGTTAAACAATAAATTCGTGAAACATTAATGTGGGTTCCTGCTCAAACAGTTAAAACTCGGAAATAAAAGGATGGACAAGCTGGGAAAAACAACATATATAAAAACAACAAATAGCCTAGAAATGAATACTGCACATTCTAAATGAAAAGACAATAATAAATAAATTAGAAAATGACGAAATGTACAAAACATAAAAGCAGGTATTTATATTCAGTAAAAAAAAAAACAAAAACATCAAATAATTGTAGGGAGGAGAAAGTTATAATGGCAAAGTGTCAATGAATGAAAATAGATACACTCAACACACTTGAAAAGAGTCAAAGAACAATAAACCTTTACACTGTTGACAGCTGAGAGATGTGACTTTTAACATAATCAGGTTCACACTCAATCAAATAATCGATTGTATTCACAAACCTGATAAAAGTGTATAAAATGCATAAACTGTGTAAAGAAAACTGGACAAATCCCTATAATGTTATTCATGGTTTTTCCTGAAATATGTATATATATATCAAATATGCTTTAGTTTGATCAATTAACCACAAATGTGAAGTATTTGAAGTTAGAGGAATTACATTCAAGCATGAAAACATCTTAGAATTACATGCCGTTTCAAAAAACAAATTTTATATATATATATATATATATATATATATATATATATATATATATATATATATATTATACACACAACACACACACACATATATATTGTTGATATGAAATGCATTCTGGGATACTTTGCTGCTGTCTTCACTGGATGCATCCTCGATAAAATGGGTGGGAGCACATCCAGGGATTTCGATGGTACTTCTTGTCTAGGCACAGACTTTGTAATTGTAACAGTTCAGAGATTAAGAATACTCACAATTCACAAGAACGCAAGTATAGACAAGTACACATGTTAAGAAAAGGTTAGGGTTACCTTCTGAGCCAGCTGATTTTTGCTTCTGCGTAACAGCTATGCACACTCCCCACAGTACAGGGCAGCACAGTGGCTTAGTCGTCAGCACGGTTGCCTCAAGCAAGAATGTTCCTGGTTCAAACCTCTGCTGGAGCACTTCTTTGTGAAGTTTGCATGTTCTCCCTGTGCTTGCATGAGTTTTCTCTGGATACTCCAGCTTCCTCCTCCCACAGGTTAGTGGTTCTAAATTGCCCATAGGAGTGATTGTGAGTGTGCAGGGTTGTTCATCTACACAACATTTCCCATTATGACTTAAGGCTACAGCGCTACTTTTGTCCTCGTTAGATTTGTTTATTCTACTGTCTTGTGCAGCTCTTGGTTTCATTTTCGCCGCTGAAGGCTTGGAACTGTTTCACGTCTTATTGAACAATAACATTCAATGGAAACAGTTATTTTCAGGGCCGGCCCAAGCCTCCATGGGGCCCTAAGCGGAATTTGATTTTGGGTCCCCCCCCCCATTGCTGCCAGCAATACTGATTATCATTCATACACCTATAAACTTATTTCATGTTTTACTCTGTCATTACGAATACACTTGTAAAACAAAAAAGCCACAGTCTTATTTCAACTTAAAAAAAAAAAAAGTTTAAAATATATATCTATCTATCTCCAGTCATTTTATTCTAAATATGGCTTGCCATCTGCCACTTATACTAACAGACCGCTGAGACTGGCTCTGGATTGCCCGGAAGTGTTTGGCGACTGGTTGGCGTGGTCTATTAGTACACTTAACCAACCATCTAATCTTTAAAAGAAAAGGTGACAATGTTGTTATTGCTTGACTACCACTGCTGGATTGTGTCAGACTGTCATGACGGATGTAGCTCGTTGAGGTGAAGCAGGATGATTATAGGTTATACCATTTCTGACTTTCTTGTGGACAATCATTTTCAAAACAGGTAATTTCAACTAATCAGCCCTCATCAAGCAATGCCCACAAGGGGGTGTAACATAACCACCAAGGGATAAAAACCATGAAGATAGTTTAATTGACTGGTTCTGGAAAAAGAATGTCAGCTGGTTTTACCTGTGGGGGAGGAAGGGACAGATGGTTGTGCCAAACAAAATAAACTACTCAAAGTAAAACCGGTATACTTGTTTTGAAATGTTGAGTAGCGAGTCATTTGGACTTACCTGAAGTAGGCTAAATGTAAAATAACAGCATTCTCGGCTGTAGGTGTATATCTTTTAATGTTGTTATTTTTATAATGGTGTTTTAGTAAGCAATAACTGAAGTAGGCTAAATGGCTAATAACAAGCTTTTTAGGCTCTTATTAATATTATCATTGTTATTTTAGTAAGCAACCTTTAACTCAAATTGAAAGATTTAAAATGTTAACACTGTCCTCGTGGCCTGCAGGCAATTCCTACTGACAGTGAGGCCCTAGTCAGTCAAGACAGGATCTACCAGAGAGCAGCCAGTAAATTTGTTTGGCTGCAGAGGGATTTTCTTTTTCTGATCAGGCCTTTGTCTACAAATATGAATTCAGTTAGAAAACTCACAATTATAATGACAGCTCACCAGGCCTGGAATTTCGTGATCTGAGGGACAAGGCCACTTGGCCTTCAAAGGGGCATTTTTTTTGAGGGCACAAAGGCCAAATGTCAGGGCAACACGGCCATAAAAAAAAACACAATATATGCTAATAAACGGCAGAACACAGTTTTTGAATTCAGAACCTTGGATATTTTTAATAGGCTACCACAACTTTGGGACTTTTATCAAAGGGAAACAGACAACAAAATAGGCAATGTTATTGATTTTTATCAGGTTATTACACAGCCATAAATTTAATTTAAATCGTCATCTGATGATGGGGATGGAGAACCTAGGGTCTTCCTAGGCCCATAAGGAAAAACAGTTGGCCTCCACCTCTCTATGCTCCCTCTGTCTTTTTTGCGCTGGCTGAAAAATTTAAAACAGTTTTATGATGAATCAAAGTGGCACAATTAGTTAATATATTTCATTTCATTTTATTGATTAATTCCAGACATGTCCAAAACAATCTTTTTTAAAGCATAGACAATTTTAACACTATCATGAATCTATGTATCTGAAAATAAATATTTTATAAAAATATATAATAATTAATAAATCATATAACACTGACATGTGTATAACCATAATTTAGAAACATATAGAACCTCTTATAATTAAATCTAAATATTAATTGGACATATTTCCCCCCAAAAATAAACAAAATTTATATCCAATGTATACACACGGATCTATATACATACACATACATACCAATATGTAAAACACATATTTGGTTTAACATGTCTGAAAAGGGGTATTAATTCCTACCAAATGTTATTTCCTAAATGTACCACATAAACTTAGGCTAAAATAAGAAGAATCTAACAATTAACAAGTCCACGATAACCTTTTGAAGTAGGTGTCCATTTTTTGACAGTTTTTTGCTGCATCTTCGAGCTCTTTTGCGATTAATCTCGACTAGTTCCCGTCTTGGCATTCTTCTTTCTGAGGAAAAAAAGTTTAGAGTGAATATGTTAAATATTTTTAAATAATATTATCACGTTTTCATAGCCTACTGATTATTCAAATGCTTTAGCCACCCCGGAGCGTATTCCTGTAATGAAACCTGTTAAAGAGTTTAGGTTTCATTTTCGCGCACCTGAAGTCTCAGAAGTGTATGGTGTATAGAACAGGAATGTCAGAGTTTAAATTAATCTATCTCAGCATCATCATCCTGCCTGTAAGTTGTTGTTGAATCATATATCAATCGTGAGTTTATGATGTGTTTTCTAGTCACAGATGTTTTCTCTATAAACGAATTCCATTTAATAACATCCTGATTTTGGCGATGAAATGAAGACTAACAAGCAAAGCTTCGCTAGGACTGCACACATAGAAAGAGACAGAGAAGTTGATTTGGCGAGAAAAGGATTATTTGGAGGCTTTAGTTTACGATAAAACAGCTGATTGCAGGAGACCGTTTACTTGGGTTGCCTTAGCAACCATAGCTCAGAAGGCTACAGTAGAGACATGACAGTCTCCGTCTGATATTGAAACATTAAAAATTATTTGTGGGCTATAGCAATAAGATATGACACGAACGATTTACAGAAGTGTGATTTAGCTTGTTGGATAGCTAGGTCCCCCTCAGGGAGGCTAATAGGCTACTGCTACTACCAAGTCTAGCAACTCTTTATCAATTCAAAGTTGGGAGCAATTTATTACGATTTATAGTCCCGGGCTCAATCTTTAAAGTCCTTATGCTCAACGAAAAGCTATTTGATCTAGAAAACAGATGGCTTTTTGAACACTTACCTTTAATGTCGTCTTCGTGGTATCGTTGTGCTGTTAATCCCACAGACAGAACGCTAATGATAATAGAAGGCTGTGCGGCTGTAGAGTTATGGACGGATCCCGCAGTAGGACACACTTCCGCTCCGATTGTTTAGCTTTAATACAGGTAGACCTACCGATGGGCACTACGGCGCAAACTTGATGATAGCCGAAGGAACGGGAGAGAGCAGGGCACCAAGGCCACAGTGGCCGTTAAGCAACCAATTTTTGGGAGGGCATCACGGCCAAGAAGAAGGGCCACGACGGCCATGGCCGCCGTGGCCGCCGCGAAATTCCTGCCCTGCAGCTCACCCCCCCACCCCCCAGTTTAAAAATCCTAGCGCTCTCTGAGTACTTTTCTAGTTTTACCTATGTTTGGTGCCTACTTATGTTTTGGTGGTGGTGGTGGTGGTGGTGGGGTGGGGGTGCAGATAGGGATTAATATAAATCTGGGGGGGGCATGTCCCCCAACCCCCCCCCCCCCCCCGCCATCTTGGGTTTAGTTAGACAACACTGATGGACACGCCTCCATCCGCAGCTCCACTCTTTCAGATCAGCTGACTTAACTGAAGTCCTTGTTGTCGTTCAGCTTCCAGCACACGAAAACAAAATGAAGGATGTATTTTTTACTGCTCCTTTTCTGTCCCGTTGTATCTACAGGTAAGGGTTAAGATATAGCTCTTCCTGGAACTTTTCTATATTTATATTTTCGTGCATGTTTGATATTTTTGCTGTCCTGTACAGTGCAAAACTGGTAGTTACTTTCATTTTCTACAGTGAGTGTTTTAACTGTGTCACTATTCTGGCAACTAACCACTTCGAGTCTATGTGACATTAATAACTGTTATTTTATTATCACGTAGCGACGTTCACTCATTAATATCAGTAACACCTGTTTTAGTGTATAAGTAATTTGCAGCTACAAGTGTAGAGTTAGAAGCCTGTAACCGCTGAGCCATGGTCCCGATTGTTGCTAAGCGACGCGATACGGGCGCTTCCGGTGCAGGTGTTTCTGTTTTTCGGGATACGTCAGATCAGATACTGCAGCCAAGTGAATGAGCTTTATTAATTTAGGAGCAAAAATGCCATTACTTACCCCTATAAAAATAAATAAAATAACAGTTGAACACGGTGGATTCGCAAAATATAGTTCTGAAATTGTAATTACTAGCAGTTTTCATTCTAAATAAGAAGAGAAAGAATATGTAAATATGAGCCCCCCCGCCCCCTCAAAAAAAAAAAAAGCCAAAAAAAAACAAACAAACAAAAAACAACAACATTCATTTCAAACACACTGAGATCTCGATATTTTGCTCGCCGTGTTGTTGAAATTAGGTCTTTCCTAAAACAATGTTAACGGTCTGTTGTGTGGCAGGAGGCATATCCTTGAAAAGAAAGTGACTTAATTACTGAAACTGCTCTCAGTTGATGGAATGAGAAATACATGTCATTGTACGTGTGTGAATTTACTCCCATGTTCCGTGATCCTTTACTTGGCTGAAACGGCGCAGATCAGTGGTGCGCAAACTGTGGTACGCGAGCGCTCTCTGGTGGTACGCGGGGAAACGTCATGACTTTCCACATTTTCATCTAAAAATATCTGAAACGTACAGTGCATTATAAATATGTTTCAAACGAAATGTGTAGCTTCAGATCATTAAAATTGTCTTATAAATAATATTTGTTGCATATTCAGTTGCAGTGCAGATGTAACAACTTTTGAGTGTGTTTATTTTGCTCTGTATGATACTATGAGTATGTGAGAATTGTTTCACCGAGTTGTAAATGTCTGATTCAGTAAAGTAACAATTCAGGCAACAATAAAAAACCACAATAAGGAATAAACATCTCTGTGTGTGTTTAAAGCTAATTGAGAAGGCATATATGACTATATTTAAAATTGGTCATCATGGTGGTACTCAGAGAGCTGAACAGTTTCATTTCTCAGGTGGTACGCAGTATTAAAACCTTGAGAACCATTGGTGTAGATAGGACCCAGACTGCAGGAGTCAAACTATGTCATTTTAGTCCTTTTGGTTATCCTGCTCTTAGTGTTCTAAGAGCAGGATAACCAGAAAGAAAAAAAAAAAAAGAAAAAGCTCTTTTTGAAGGAGTTTTGTAATCCTTTCTATCATATCCTTCTTGTTGGGGCCAAATTCCCTATACATCAACCACATGCAACAACTAACATAGATCTGCAAACGTTTCTCTGAAATGTAGAAACGTAGTCAGACTCAGGCTGCAGTACAGTATTTGGAGCAAAGGGTTCTGTAGGCTCCTAAAGTAGCCTACAGTTTCATATTGGTACTTTGAGTCTTAAAGTACCAAAAACTTTACACACCAACAATGCTTAAAGCATATATGATTTATCCAAACTTTATCTTAAATGAATACTACATTACAGGAGCAACATTTCACAACCACCATCTCCCAGTAATCACATACTTAAAAGCGCTATCTGGTCAGAATGATACAAAGATTTTGATGACAGATGACATCTCACTGCTCCTGATTGTGCAAACATCTGCCACACAGAGACATGAGATAGCATGATTTCAATGAAGTTCTCTATTTCTATCTGGTTTATTACAGAAAAACACAAAATGTGAGATAAAAACTCAGAGTTGAAAGTAAACTTTTTCTTTCTGTCTCTGCCTTGGCAACTGGGTCGGTGAGTTTTCCTTAGTAATCCAGATATCACTGTGCTCAGCTCATAGCTTTTTGTTTATGTGGCATACTGCATTATTTTTAAATGGAAATGATTTTCATTAACATTTCTTTGATGTGCTGCATGTATATTATTTTGTGCTTTGACTGCTTAGAAATAGCTTGAATGATCTCAGCGTCACCTGTAACCAGTGTTGGGGCTAAAGTTATAAGACTGTTACAGCCCTGGTGGCCTCTGCCCATTCTGATGGTTAAACTTGTGTGAGTACTTGTCTGAGCAATTCAAATTAAAAGATAATCACATTTTTCGCTCTACATCATCTTGAAAATGACATGCTCACAATTACAACACAATCTAAGTACCGTTCTTAAACAAAACTAACATTTGTAGCAGTAAAATAATATCATTTTGTGTCACATCTGCTGTTCAAAATGAACATGTGAGATGATATAATAAGAGTGGAGATGGCAAGGTAGAATTACAAGGTATGGCATATAACCGCAGGTGTAGGATAATGTATACTCTTTTAAAGAAGATAAATCAAAGCTGAAAACTTCATTTTGTCTGCAGTGAAACACACCCTGAAATATTTCCTCACCGCCACTTCTGGAATCCCAGACTTCCCAGAGCTTGTGGGTGCTGCAACGGTGAATGAAGTTCAGGTGGGTTACTGTGACAGTAACAGCAAGACAGCTGAACCCAAACAGGACTGGATGAGAAAACTGATCAAAGATGACCCCCAACACCTGGAGTGGTATTCCCAAAAATGTCTTGTAAACCTGCAGGTCTTCAGAGCCAACATTGACAACCTAAAGCAACGTTTAAACCAAACCAAAGGTAAGATGTATATTGATCTGTATATCAAACATTCACTACTGGGATATTATTTCTCTGCACTGAGATGTAGCATTTGTTTTAATCAGAAGCTTGAAGTGGGTTTGGTGAATGCAGAACAGCAGGTATTTAATCTTGCTTTTGCGCCGACACAGAGGTTTGTACAGCAGTGCCATGGATACTTTAAAGAACAATGATAATAGTAATATGTTATAGAGTAAAACACGATAATAGTTTTAAGAATCAGCTGGCTGAGGCAGTAATGAAGTACAAATGTCTTTACAACACATCTTCAAAGCCATATTAAGAGAAACTGCTGTAGGAGGGCCCTATGAAGACTGTCCAGGAGTTCTGGTCTCTCTTCTGAGCTGTTTTAACTTGTCTTAATTTATTTCTCACTGTATAACAATGGATGTCCAAATGTTAGCATCTGTTATAAGCAAAATAATGCTTTCATAGTGGTGTTCATGCTTGCTGATGATCAATTAATCACGTATATTTGATTGTGGTACTTGGCTGCTACTTCATTTTAATGAAAACCATAAGCCTGAATAACTTCTGCATTTATCTTAGGTTTATCTTAGGTTTTTGTTAAATAAATGCTTTTTGTTTTGATAAATGCAATTTATCATGTATTCTTGCCTGAAGTGGTGATATTCATTTCAAGTTCACTGTTCCTCTCCTAAAACTGCTATTTGCATGTTTAATGTTTAAAAAACTGTTATGGTAAAATTGGCACCTTAAGGTCCATGAGGTCAACGAGACCTTCTATGTCCTGAATATGTGAGTGTCATCTGTTTCTGATACTGTCTTTATGTGGGAATTTGCCATTGAGATATGTGATACTGTAGTCTCCATACTCATCTGGAGTTAGGACACGTTTCCGTCAGGATTCTATCTCAATGTTCATTTGTTTTTCAGACATTGTTAAAAACCATTGTGCCTTGATGTCTTGTCATTTCTTGCAGATCTGACCTCTTTTGCATGCAAATGGAGAATTAAATTAATTGAAAATCCAGCCATAAGTCTTGTTTTTTCAGGATAATTGTTGATATTACTCAGAATCTTTTGTCTTTTAGAGGCTAAAACAGAGACAATATTTTTTTTTCCACCACACAAACACCATAAAATGTGTTATACGTGCAGAAAGAAAAACATATTTTGATTGTATCTTTTGCCATCTTACTACCTCCAGTTTTCCTTCTCTGTGTTTTTTCAGGTCCCCACATCTTACAGAGAATGAATGGCTGTCAGTGGGATGATGAGACTGGAGAAATCAAAGGTTTTAATCAGTATGGTTATAACGGTGAAGACTTCATAGCTTTGGACCTGCAGTCACTGACATGGATTGCTCCAAAACCACAGGCTGTAATCACCAAACTGAGATGGGACGCTGAGAAAGCCAGATTAGAGTACAATAAAAACTACTACATCTACATGTGCCCTGAATGGCTTAAGAAATATGTCCGCTATGGAAGACGCTTTTTGCAAAGAACAGGTAAACTTAAATAACCTGACGCTGGTTTCTGAGTTCTGTTGACACAATAATTGATTTGCTACTTTACTCTTTTTGTTTGTAATAGACACACAAAGTGGGGAAATGATCAATAGACGCATTAAGCTTTTTATATTTAACTATCCTGAGTCATGATTTTTCCCTCTGCAGAGCATCCCTCAGTGTCTCTCCTCCAGAAGACTCCCTCCTCTCCAGTCAGCTGTCACGCTACAGGTTTCTACCCTGAGAGAGCTGAACTGTTGTGGAGGAGAGATGGAGAGGAGATTCATGAAGGTGTGGAGAAAGGAGAGATCCTCCCCAACAGTGATGAGAGCTTCCAGATGAGTGTTCAGGTCAACATGTCATCAGTCAAACCTGAAGACTGGAGGAGATACGACTGTGTGTTTCAGCTCTCTGGAGTCAAAGACGACATTGTCACAAGACTGGATAAAGCAGTGATCCAGACAAACTGGGGTGAGATTTCATCAGAAATGATGCTTCATCTTACCATGTTGATTATGGTTTTTTTTTTTTTTTATGTTTCTCCAGAGGTTTTACTTGAATTTATCGACTTAATAACATTCTAAATTTCAAACCTTAGAAAACACAATTTATATGAGATCCTCCAACATCTTTTTCAACACACAAAACCTTTCCTATTTTGTCAGTTAAAAAAAAAAGTAGATGAAGGTGATGGGTAGCAATTAAACAGGTTTTTGAGGTTCAGGGTTGAAGGAGACACTTTCTAGGTCTGAAGCTTACATTAACATGTCTAAACTGTAGTAAAATAAAGAAAACCACAAAACCTATATTTAAGGGTAAATTTCTCACTCTTATTTATTCAAAATGAACAGATTGAATCTTACCATAACAACAAGGACATCTACTGGTGTCTACCTGAGACAACCACTGGTTGTGATCTGCTCCAGTGAGAGCTGAAGATCCCCACCAGTGGTGCCAACAGGACCACATCATGCACAAAAAGCAGAGATGCAATGGTGACACCACCGAACCAGAACCACCTACACTCCTTAACCCCTAGAAATTCTGTCAGTGAAAGTTATGAATAGAATTGGTGACAAAGGGTAGCGCTGACGGCATCCAACTCTCCAACTTACTACTGACAATGCTGACCCAGTTTTCACTCCGTTTGTAGAGGAACAAATCCTCATGCTTCCTCTATGACCCCAGGGAGGATCACATCTATAACCCAATGAGCTATACAACCACCATGTTGGTGCTTGGACCACCACAGCTGATATTCTGCTTATTTATGACCAAAGCTGTAAATACTAAATAAATTGATGCAATTTTTTGTGGTTGATGTCAGTAGGAGATATAGATGATCTTTACATCATGTCTGAAGGTGCACATTAGTATCTCTAAAATATCCAATCCCAGCTTCAAAACTTGAACTCAGAAATACTTGTAATTGTGGACCACAATAAACCCAACATTTGTACATTCAGCTGTCATCCTCCATGTTGCAGATGTTTGGTCTCGGCAGCACACAGCCTGTTTAGATCCACATTTATGACATTGGAGATAAAACTTGAATTGCATTATATATGATTGTACATGACACTACATTTTTTTTTTTTATGGGACATAAATCAATTCAGCACGTACTTAATCAGAAGATGCCATAAAAATATCAGTAAACATGTAATAAATTTAAATGAAGAGAAAAACCCATAAAATGCATTGTGTTCTTTATCTAAATAAATATAATGAATGCCACAGTACTGGACTAATGCCACCTGGAATTGACTTTGACTGAACTTTAGATCCCCAAAGCTTTATTTATGAAGTGACTGAATCCACATTGTTGGACCTTCTCAGCTCCTCCTTCAGAGTTTCCAGTTGGTCCTGTTGTTGGAGGTGTTGGAGCATCTCTGCTCTTCCTGGCAGTCATTGGAGTCTTCTTATGGAGAAGGAAGATTAATGGTGAGAGTTGTTATGTACATACATGCATTTTTTTTTCTATCATGTGTATTTGGGAGCTCCAGCTCATCAGTGGAAAGTATTCTTCCTTTAAATACATCAAATTAAGTTTCTTCTGTATCTGTGAATGATATTCGAAAAAAACTGTCACAGCCATGTTTTTCTGTTTAATTTGCCATTTGTCTTGACAGGTGAACGGGGAATTTAAGAGGAAAACACTGACTTCAAGTCAGTGGAAAGTCATGTGGACCCAAACAGGATGTTATCCAACAAAGAAACAACTGGAGAGATTTTCTGTTGCTGAAAATGATGCAAATACTGCACAGTTGAGTTGACAAAAGAAGCTTTCACTGATAGAGATGACAAAAAGCCTAATGGTGTGAGAGACCTGCTAACAACTTTACAGAGATAATTCATCTGCTGTATTTTATACTTTATTAATCCCAGTGGGAGAGTGAAGACAACATGAAACAAAAGCTACAGAGATGAACTATTCCTGGTCTCCTGGTAGATAAAATATATGTCCGCTGTCCCTTGAACCCACTGCTAACACAGCTGTCCTGAAAGGAAACTCACTGTACAAAGTTATGTTTGCAGGTGTCGAGTAAGGCAGAGAAATGTTGGGATCATCTCGCTGTATTGAAGCATGGGCGTAACCACGCATTCTTTGGGGGGGGGGTCGTGTCCTCCCCAATACTGGGAAAATACCAATCTGTCCCCCCCAATATTATGTGTAAATATGTTAAATATTTCCTCCTTTTATGAAACCTGGCTCAACAGTCCGTCTCTTGTTATTTCCGAATATCTACCGATCAATTTATTTCCGTTTATAAGGAACACTAAAGTGTGTGACCACCCCCTCCCAGTTGTACACTTGGTTGCGCCCATTTAACGCCTCTCGGTTTGAAGCGCCGGCTCCGACAGAGGAAACAATAGAGTGTTGAATGCGAAAGGAAGGAGGGAGCAATGTCTTTAGCCAAAAAGCAACTAGATAGCTAAAGAGGAGTGATGTTGTCATACTGAGTGTGTTAAATTTTAAATTAATTTGAAATATTTAACTCGTTAAAAAGGGCTCAGTTTGTTAGTTGAGCTAGCTAGCTTGAAGTGAAGAGACTGTATCATATGATATGATGTGTCTTCCGTGTGTGCTGCTGTTTTCTCTCTCCGTGTGTCGTGTGTGTATGTGTGTGTGTAACGCTAGTAATAGAAGCAGAATATTCAACGTATCAAATTAAAAAGATCCTCAGGGTCAGTTACTGTTCTTCTGGTACAATAATAATATCTGGTCATAATGCAGGCAGCACAGAGAGACAGGGAGAGGGATGCTGTAAGGACAGGCCAGACAAGGACAGTCTCTGAAAACATGGATGATCAGGTGAGACACTGGAATACAAGACTCAACAGCTTGATTACATTTGTTTTAACCTAAGCCTACGTGTCAGCAGTAAATAAAACTAGTAAGAAAAGCAGAATATTCTAAATAAAATTTTCCTCAGTCAGTTATTCTTCTGGTACAATAATAATATCTGGTCATAATGCAGGTAGCACAGAGAGACAGGGAGAGGGATTGTGTAAGGACAGGCCACACTATTTTTTTTAATGTCAAATGAATAAATCTATATATATTCAATTAACATCAATATTTTACATTTAATTCTTTGTACAAATCTATGATTTCATTCACATTAAACGTTTCAGTGTAAATGTGCAGACATTCATTTTGAGACAAATCAACAAAATACAAATTAACTTGGAATTAAAAGTCCATCGTGTGCTATGGACTTTTTGTCGTTCCAATCACAATATTTACATCAACATGTTTTAGGCATGTAATTTTTCCCAGCTGGAAGCTATCCTATTCGCTACGATCTCAGAGAAATTGCAGACTATTCCTTTAAATGTGATTTCAGATGGTCAATAAATAAAAATCACAGAACTGTGGGAAATGCACCTTTAAAAAAAATTCTGGTGGAGGGCTCTCATTTGGACCCCCCCAATGTCTATACCATGGTTACGCCCTTGTATTGAAGGAATATTTTCTCTAAGACTGAGCCATGAAGGAGAGAAAATATCGCATCTGAGTGATTGCAGAATGCTAATTATAATCTGATTATGCTCGTAGTGTAGTAGAGTAACAGAAATGTAGTGATTATTGTGACTTGTGATCTCTAATCAACAACCGTGGGATCAATGTTAATTTTAGTAATGCAGAAAATCAGTAAAAAGTGATTGAATGCTGAGGCAGAGAGTACTTTTAGCTGTACTGTCATGGAATGTAAACATGATATCACTTTTAAAAAATTCACATTCAGGTTTACTATTTTGCGGACCATTTGTCTTGATAGGTGAACAGGGAATTTAAGAGAAGTTCCTTCACTACAGACCTGAGAGGTTTCTGCTGTTTCAGTGGAGTGTTGTAAGAAATACTGTAACTTATTTTTGTGGAGCATCGTCTTCTTTGTCATCTGTTTATGTCAGAACTATATAGTAGGGATTCTTGAGATAAGGGACAAAACAGGTTTTAAAAATCTTTTTTTTTTTTTTTAATGCACACTATATTCATTGGAACTGTATATTTCTGTAGAGAAGGGTCTTTGCTATTTAATCATGTAAAGGTACAGGTTCTAAATAAAAACACTTTAAAAAAATAAACATGCTTCACTTTAGAACTTCATTTGTGTCAACTCCGTCAGACACACTCAAAAGTATACAATTTTAATTCTTCTAGTCCAACAAGAATCTAATGTCCTGAAGTATGTCGGTATAGTGTTTAGTTACTCTGATATGTAATAAAATACAATATATAAACTTATGTTGTGATTTCATACTATTCTGAAAAACCAGATTTCTAAATTTCTGCATTTTCAATCTTTGTTTTTAATTTTAAAATGAAAAAAAAGCCTTTGTTTAGATAAATAAGACATACAAGGATCAGATGGTCCTTTATTACATAAACAACATAGACTGAACAAAGAATAAACATTGTTTTCAAAAATGAACAAAAACATACATCTGACGTTGTTGACAAAAAATTGATGTGTATTACTGATTAATGAACAAATATGTTTTTAAACAGATGGAAGAGACAAAAGATTAAGAACTAACTACTCTTAGTCTTATATTGAACATAAATCAGATAATAATAAACATACTGTAAATTCTCTTTTTTTAAGTGGTGCGTGTGTGCGTATGTGAATGGGGGGTGGGGGGGGGCTGAGAGAGAGAGAGAGAGACCGTGTGTGTGTGTGACTGCCCTGCACTGCTTGATTCAAATTTTAAATGGATATTCCTTAACAACAATACTTCTCAAAATGCTTGCAACACATAAAATATTTTGCCTAGAAACAGGATCAATTAGCTAACTTAAGATTTCATTTTTGCCTTGCCTTGAGCAACAGGCGTCGGACATGCTCACGCTCTATGAAGTCCATCACATCAGGGGCTATGCTGTAGATCTCTCCTGTTCTTGATTGGACTGGTGATGCATTTCCCATTAGTTTCACTATGATGTCTTCAACTGAGCAGAAACAGACATCCTTTCTGCCAAGCTTAGGTTTAACCTTTGCTGTTGGACCATGGGGATGCAGAAACTCCACTTTCACGTCTTGGTGCTCGGTATCCACAGCAATGGTTTTGGCTAGCCACCAGTGGTCATCGTACACTACTGCTAGCCAGTCTCCATTGTTAAGGCTGCAAACAGTATGTCACAGTACCCTCAGGAGCTTTCAGAGGCTCCTCATCCAACTCCCCCTCCATCACATCTTCCATCTCCATCTCCTCTTCTATATTCTCTTCCATCTCTTTTTCCATTTCCTCCATCAACATGGCCAAAGGTCCTTTCTTCCTTGCCCTCCTTGCATCACTCTGCTGTTCTTCTGGGTAGCCATGGAAATAGAGCGTAGCTGGGCTGAAGCACTGGCAAACCAACATCTCGCTGCAAAAGCAGGATAGTTGTCTGTGGTGGATCCTGTTCTCATGTGGGATGACCTGGTGTATCTGTCTTGTGCAGGGAACCTGTTTAATACGTTGCATGAGAAGTGTGTCGTATCTTTGCATGTCTTTTTCTGCAATGTAGTACAGCTGAACATCCTTCAGACTGTTGGACACTTTTTCAAAGAATGTGTTTCCATCCGCCAGGTCATTTCCTCTCAGGACCAGGCTGTCAGCTGTTCTTTTCACTGTTCCACCAATGCCGTCTGGGGCACCTCTACCATGGGAAGTGGGGAAGAAGTTCCATGTTGCTCTTTCAAATCCCAGTGTAGGTGGGACACCAGACAGAAGAAAAAAATTCTTCTTGTTCTTGTACTGCTTGCTTGGACCATCAGACCAAAAGTGCATAGTGGTAACCTGTGGATATTTCATCTTGATGTCTTTTAGGACTGGATTCATGTGTGTCCAGATTGCTGCAGCGTCCTGTCTCTTTGACTCTGAAACTGAGCAGAATCCTGCCTTTGCACCCTTAGTGTAATACATTCCGGTATGCAGCGTTATCTGTGGCAGATTTTGTCCAAAATGGCAGGCCTGAACTTCAGATTGATACCTGCATCTCCAAGATTCCGAAAAGTCAACATGGACAATTGCTGTATTTTCATCACAGGTCTCAATTGTGTTTCTGTATGCTTTTGACTGGTTTCGCACTAAACACACATGTGTTGTGGTTTCATTTCTGAGTTTTTGCTGGTATTTAGTTCTCTGGACGAGCGTAGTGTTGATATGGATACCATTAGCTGTGTCTTCTTCAACCCTCTCCCACTGCTTCCATTGAACATGGATTTTATCTTGCTCTTGGGTTGGAACTATACCTTTGTTTAGGCATCGTGAGCAGGTGCGAAGAAGGCAGGCCTCACTTGCTGGAGAGCAGCAAACTAATTGAAAACTTTCATCCAGTTTGTTTGACTTCACAACACCAGACGATCTAAGGACCTCGAGCATTAAGCATGCGTTTTCATGCATTTGACACAGACATGTTTTCCGGTCAGATGCTTTTGGTGCTGTAACATAAATGGCCTCAGAGCACAGAATGCAGAATAGCTCAGCTTCACAGTTGGATTCCTAATGAGGAAATCAGCGTGGAGGTTGATCATGGAGTCTGTCAGGATCATTCTCTGGTGCTTCATCTTGTTCCTAGTGATGGTGTCCATCTTATCAGTTGTCACACGTGCAGAGTTAATGAAGAACTCTTGAACAGTCAGTGTGATACCCTGGATGAATGTTATCTTTTTCTGTGTTGTCTGTTTCTTTCCTCTCATTAATTTGTAAGTTAACCCAAACTGTTTGATTTTGTTAAGGAGGCGATACTTCTTCAGAATCCTGCCTGACAAACTCAGCGCTGGTGCCTGACGCTGTGACACAGGAGTTTGTTTGTTCTTCTTAAGCTCTCTTCTGAGAACGTTGTGGAAGAGAAGGGCTTTCTTAATGTTTGGATTTCTAAGTTTGCTTCCTGATAGCATTTTCTTAGTTTCTGTCCCTGGAGAGTCCAGTGTTGTTTTATTTGCAGCCTTTTTTCTTCGCCATTCTTGCTTTCTCAGTTTGTTTCGCTGTTTCGTTACCTTCTTAAGCTTCTCTTTCAAAGTTTTTATTTCTTTTGAATGCCTTTTTCTAGTTTTACTTCTCTCCCTTTCATGTCTGCGAGACTGTCTGGTATTGCATTCTTCAATACTCTGATGTAATGGACTATCTGGGGGGGTGTCTGCTTGCAGCACTGCACTTTCACTGGACCTTCTCTGTCTTGACCTTTTCTGTGCATCTTTCCAATACTTTCTCTGGTGCCTCTTTGCCCTGTCTCCCATGTCACCTATTTGTATTACTTTGTCTTGTCTTGAACTCTCTTCTTCCACCTTTGTCTTTCCTTCTCTTGCATCTCATGTTTTCTCTCTGGGTCACTGTTTAATTTCTCTCTTCTCTTCCATTGGTACTCTCTATTTCTTCTCTTTTGCTCCTCGACTGACAGTTTCTGTCTGGCCATGCTTTTCTAAAATACAAATTGAAATAATGAAACATGTATGAGCCCATTATATGAACATAGAAGTGGATCCCTCCATAGAGATGACCATTCAATGTAATATTCAGTTTCACCACAATATGTTGTCAAAATCTACAAACCGGTCCTTTAATGTAATATACAGTGTAATTATAATAGAAGTGCTGGGAAAGCTACACAATAATAAGCAGACCACAGCCTATCCATGCTCTACAAGTCAGAAGTGTAGGGTATACAGTACAAGGTCAAATAAAGTAATATGTAATGATTTAATTCATGCTATATGTGTACATTTATGTATAAATAAAACCCTGAAATAATATTTTAATTCTTTACTATGTTCACAAATGATATTATATTAGCATATTAAGAGGTTACAGGTGGATTTTTCAACTCCGTCAGCTTACATGTCAACTCCGTCAGGTGTAGAACCTGACGGAGTTGACGTCTGACGGAGTTGACAAAAGGGCATGTATTTTCCCACCAAAACATGTATTGTTCACTGCAGCTAGCTGGTTTTTCCTCAGTTGCTAACTGTCTCAATAACCTCACTAAAATACCTAACTTCAATCCACTACTGTTTAAAAACATTATCATAACAGAGAGACGGTGTTGACATGTTCCAGCTGTGACCATAGGAATATCAACATTGTTTGTCCAAAATATCAAAAAATGTAAAACCTACCAGAGTATTTGTGGTAGCGTTGCATTCAGAACAGGCAGGGAGAGAAAAGGGGGTCCTCAGGGATATAGCTGACCATTCTATTTCCTGATTTAGTGAGGATTGTAAAAAAATCTGACGGAGTTGACAGAAACTGAGGACAGAACTTTGACAGGCAGGATTTTAGGGAAAATATTGTTTGAAGTTCACTTTATGTATTGTTTTATATATTTAAGACCACTTTTTGTTATTTAATATATATATTTGCACACTACATAGAGTTTTTTAAAGGTTTTTTTGGGTGGGTCAATACTGTGACCTCTTGCTGAGGACAGGTATAACATGGACCTCTTAACTACAGACCATACATTTAAACAAATTCACACAGAAAAAGTGTAAAATGTGTTATAAAAAGGACATAGGTATACACAGTTCCTTTAGATTTAACTTTGTAAGTATGTAAACCATGATGAATTTCTTGATTTTCAATATAAATTAGACTTTTCTATTTAGGACATGTTTTGTCCCAACTCTCAAGAATCAGTGATAGAATAAAGGCGTTACGTTGTTCTTTTTAAGATGTGATCAAAAACTCACGTGGCTCCGTTTCAACTCATGAAGATGTTTATATTGTTGTCTTAATTATTTTTGTGTCACTGCATCTTTGGCAAAGAGACAAGTTTTATATCAATAATATTTTCACACACACACACACACAGATTATATTTAACTGATTTAAAAAGGTACTCTTACAGAGGTAATGTTGATTTCAATAAGAATTTTATACCACAGTTTCCATATCTTGCCATAACAAGCCATCTTCTACAATAAGTACATTTCAAGTTTGTAATCAATTTATTGTAATTGTAATCAATCAATTTCAATTAGAGCATCAAAACCAGAATAATTATTGCAAAACTGCTTTTATGTGGGAGTGATAAAGTGAAAGGAATTAGTAAACATATTCTAACCTGCAGCATGTATTGCTTCGCTCCATGGGAGTTTGTTCTGATGTAATGATCTGTTTTTTTTAAGGATGTGCGAAACATTGATGAATAATATGTAACAGCTGAATTAAGAAGATAGTGTTCTGGTTTTAAAATTAAAAGAAATAAACTAAATAAAGTTGTCAAACACAAGCTGTCCAAAGGATTTGTAAAACTGACGTAAAAACAAGGAAGTTTAAAAGGTGCTTAAAATGGATGACCAATGTTTTCTGAATCAATTTTTCTGAGTCATTGAAATGATTAATGTCAATCAGAGCAGAGAGAGACATTAAACAACTGTATGTATAACACATTAAAAAAAAACCTCTCGTGTTTAAGACTCAGATGTGTAAATTTGTTCTACAAAATAAGCTGAATGTGATCTGAAATCACAGCTGGTTGATAAAGTTTTAAAGGAAACAGCACCATGACACTGCCATGGAGTTAAAAGGACAAAAAAAATGAGAAATGAAACATTTTGTTTTTAACAGCAACTTGATCACTTACGGTTCCAAGCCAGGTTGTGAATCTACAACCTTCCACCTCCAGGGCCCCTGGGCACCACCATCACTCCTCCAGGTAGACACTCAGATCCACCTGTTCCTTTCCCCTCAGACGAGCAGCCTGGGTGTGGCACTGCACACCTGTTTCCTATTCAATCATCAACACCACAGCCTTCAAAAGCCCTGCATTCAACCACACCTGTCGCCAGATGTTCCCATACAAACGTCTGGCAAGTATAGTCACTTTCCAGCAAAGTCTTCACACTTGGAAGAGTATTCTAGAGTTTAGCTGCTGTGGTAGCTGCGTTTGTAACCAGCTTTTCTTTCTTCCTCCAGATCCCACCATCTGCAGTACCACCTCCTTGCCTTCATCATCCCTTCTGCTGACTGTTGGTTTGGCTGTCAACCCTCAAGTCTACCTTTGTTTTGCTACTGGGGAATTAAACTTCAGAACTCCCTTTCTGTCTCCTGTGTGGTTGCATTAGGGTTCAGAAAACAACTCAATCCCTAACAATCACAGCAGCTCCACCTGAACATCTTGACCTGTGCAGCCGTCACAAAGTACAAGGAGACAATTGTTGATGTGCAAATGATGCAGTGCTTTGATGTTTTGAATTTTGGAAGCATAGAAGAAAAACTAAAACTATTCTTTGTCAGGTTTCACTGTGCTGAGACATGCTTGTCCATGAAAATGAGTTGTAGATGAACACATGACTGAAATTCAAGTCCTTGAGGAAAAAACAGAAAAATCTGTGTGATGGTGTGGAGCAGCATCTCCTTCAGTGGTGAGGATCAAAGATGGCGGAGTGGGCAGACACACATTGCAGGCTCCGTTAAAAATAGCTTCTCTCTCGTCCTTGAATGTGATTCTAGACAGTTTACAACACAGAACAAACTAGAGAAAACTTTTCACAAAGTATCTGGAGATAATTGAGGTAAACTACGAACTTTATTGCCTACTAAAGAAGTTTATACCAAGTTCAAGGGAACAAGCTAATGGATGACTACGACCTGGCCGCTCTTCATGAAGCGTGCGACGATGAAGATGTAGCTGACATCGAGATTGATGAGCAAACTCCTAAGGGACGGAAATTTAACTTAGAACACACTCCAGTTAAATCTCCTCACCCCAAAAAACAAAAGAAAAGCGACCAAAACCCTCCAGACGACAGCGTGTGTGAGGCAATTCTACATGCAGTACAAACACTGACAGTAAAGATGGATCATCAGACTGAACTTCTGAAGAAGTTCGAGACAAGAATCGAGGCCAACACAGAAGCTATCAAGGAAAACAAGCAAAGCATTGACGGGCTGCAGGAGAAAGTAAGTGAGCTCCATGAGGAAAACAGGCGGCTCAGAGAAGCTGTTGCTGAACAAGCCAGATATAAAAGAAGATGGAACCTGCGGTTAAATGGTCTGCCAAAAAAAGAGGGCGAGAACACCAAAGAAATTGTCATCGGGATCTTGACAAGAGTGGTGCCCATATCAGTGGATCGTCTTCGGGAGACTGTTGACACGGTGCATCGTCTGGGTAAGAAAGGCAATGCTGCCATCTCCAACAACACTCCGAGGTCAGTTATACAGTTCGTGACAAGGGCGGTCCGGGATGAAGTCTGGAAGAGGTCCAGAGATGCCACGGTCTGTAAGGAGAAACACATTCACTTCAAAGAAGATTTTTCGAAGGAAGACAGAGAGGCTGCTCCAAGTTATGGCCACTGGTACAGGATGCCAGAAAGAGAGGTCAAAGAGCGTTCTTGAAAGAAGGATATGCGCTGATAAACAATCAAAGAGTGAATCCCAAATGAGCAAAGCTCTCCCATTTTCCAGATGAGTTTTTCTATTTCACCTGGTGAGTTCTGAAAGTAAACGGCACATTATTTTTTTTGTTAAGGACTGTTAGACTCATTCCTGTGCATCTTTAAATTCTTGCGCTTCACAAAGACTTCCTATAGTTCTGGTATCTTTTATATCGTTAAATGCTAGGGGGCTTAAAAACATTGTGAAGCGAAAAGCTTTTTTTCTGTTTTGCAAGGAGCAAAAGGACAATTGTGTTTTTCTACAAGAAACTCATTCTACTGAAGAGGATGTTAAGTTCTGGAAGCTGCAGTGGGGTGACTCTGTTTTTTTCAGTCACGGGACGTCACACTCGGCTGGTGTTATGATTCTCTTTAACAGGTTTCCCGGAAAAGTAGTTAACCACATAAGTGATACTAATGGTCATTGGTTGATGGTAATAGCTGATATAAATGATGAAAAATTCCTTCTGATGTGTGTCTACGGTTACAATGAGAGGGGTAAAAACAAAAAGTTTATTTCTGACTTGTGTAAATTACTTATTGATTGTATGAGAATATATTCAACTGACAAAATTGTAGTTGGAGGCGACTTCAATTTGGCGCCCGATCTTTGGTTAGACAGACAACCACCTAGGGCACAGTGTCACAAATATGATGACCTAATTGTTGAAATGATAAACAAAGCAAATTTGGTGGATTACTGGAGGGTGAAAAACCCTAGCTCTATTCAGTTTTCTTGGTTTAACCCATCTGGTAATGGTCAAAGTTCAAGGATAGACTATTGGCTCATTTCTTCTCCTTTAGTCAAATATGTTAGTAAATGTGATATTTCTGCCTCGCCCTTAACCGATCATTGTGTTATTACATTATCCTTTGTGTTTTCAACACCTGAACCTGGACTTAACCACCTTTGGAAATTCAATAATACGCTTTTGAACAATGATTTGTTTTGCAAGGATGTTAGACAGCTAATAGTGGAAACTGATGCCTTGGAAATGTCAGCTGTAAATAAATGGGAATGGCTTAAATTTAAGACAAGAGAACTTGCAATTTGGGCAAGTAAAAATTCCTCTAAATTGAAAAAAAAAAAGCAACAAAACATAAATACTAATATTAACAAGCTTTGTGTAAAACCCAAGCTGTCAAGAGAGGAACTTGTTGAATTAAACAAGTTACAAAATGAACTAGATCATCTGTATTTAGAAAAAGCTAAGGGTGCCTTTATACGATCTAGAGCCCGCTGGATCGAAGAAGGGAGAAAGAACACTTCATATTTTTTCAACCTTGAGAAACATAGACAGTCAAAAAAGAAAATTAATAAATTAAGTATAGATGGATCTATCATTGAAGACCAAGCTCAAATCAATAGTGAAATAAAAGGTTTTTATAGCAACTTATACAAATCCAGTTATTCTGATACAAACTGTCTTTTTTTTCTAAATGCCATCAGGAAATTTAATAAAGTCATTGATACTGATTTTAAATTATTTATGGAGAAAATTTTAAAAACTGAAGAGCTAGATAGAGCTATACTGAAGATGTCTACCGGAAAATCACCTGGACTTGATGGCCTAACGACTGAATTTTATAGATTTTTCTGGAAAGACATCAGAGTGATGTTACACAAAGCTCTCTTAGATTGTATCTCAACTGGTAACCTTTCAACCACAATGAAACAAGGGATAATCACTCTAATTCCAAAACCAAATAAAGACATACTCCTCCTGGATAACTGGAGACCAATTACTTTACTATGTAACGATTACAAAATATTGGCTCATGTTTTTGCTGACCGATTAAACAAAGGTTTAAATGATATAATTGATGAATGCCAGTCAGCATTTGTTAAAGGAAGAAATATTCACAATCATATTAGGCTTATACTCGATATGTTGGATTATAGTGAATTTATTGATGATGACAGTTTGATTTTATTTCTAGATTTCTATAAGGCGTTTGACACCATTGAACATTCTTTTCTATTAGAGGCCTTAAAATTTTTGGGCTTTGGTGAAAACTTTTGTAAAATGATTGAGATGTTCTATAATGATATTTACAGCTCGGTTTCCTTAAACCCTGGTCTTGCCTCCAGATTTAGAGTCCAGCGTGGTATCCGCCAAGGCTGTCCCATTTCCCCCAAACTGTTCATTTTAACTACTCAGTTGTTGGCCTTACTCATTAAGAATAGCCCTGAATTACAAGGCATCAATGTCTTTGATAGGGAATTTAAAATTAGCCAGTTCGCTGATGATACAGCAATCCTGTTAAAAAATAATCTCATGGTTGAAAAAGCACTTGAGAAGATTTCCTTATTTTCCAAGGCATCGGGCCTAAAATTGAATATTAAAAAATGTAAGATACTTCCCATTCACACTTGTGTACACAAGAAAATTGCATCAATTCGGGTTGAAAATGAAATCAAATATCTGGGGATATTGTTGTCTAAAAATGTAGTTAAAAGAGAAGATAACAATATCACAAATCGTGTATTAGACACGGAAAAAAGTCTTAGCCGGTGGTTAACTAGGGACTTGACTATTTTTGGAAGAAACCTGTTAACCAAAGCAGAGGGCATTTCCAAGGTCATTTATCCTTGCCACTCTATGTATATATCTCCCAAGAATGTAAAAAAAGCTAACTCAATTATTTTTCACTTTTTGTGGAAAAACAAAACACACTATATAAAAAGATCTCAACTAGTTAGAGAATATGAGATGGGTGGTATTAATGCCTTAGACTTTGAGTCAATGGTTGGTACGTTTAAGACCAAATGGTTAAAAGCCTTTCTTATGCAACAAAATTCCATGTGGTTTCACATTCCGAACTCTATATTTAAACACCTAGGGGGGATTGAATTTCTTTTGAAATGTGTTTTTGAGATTAATAAGATTCCAGTTAAATTATCCAACTTCCACAGACAAATCCTTCAGTTTTAGAAAATGTTATTCAACCACAATTTCTCTCCTCATGGATCCACCTTGTGGAATAACAGAGTAATTACAAGGGGTAACAAATCAATATTTCAAAAGGACTGGTTTGAAATGGGTGTTATATTTGTGAAAGATTTATTAGATGGAAATGGGAATCTTTTAGATTTCTTACCCTTTGTAGAAAAATATAATGTTAAGTGCTTTCAAATTTGTGCTTTTCAATTTCAAAAGGGTTTGCAGAGCGATCCCTCCATCTTTGATTCAGTTAATCAGAAATACCCTTTTATACTCTGAGGTGACTGCGTCACTCCCAGCTTTAAAAGTAAATGATTGTAACCTAATTGATGTTAAATGCAACAACAAGGTAATTACTAAAGCTATGAAACAAAAGATTTACCATGATTGTAATAGAGCTTTACCCAAGAAGCTTCCAAGTATAGACAATCAATCCATAATGACTAACGCTCACTCAAAATTCATAAAATGGCCTGTTCCACCTAAAGTGAAAGAGACTCACTTTAAAATAATCAATAACATATACCCAGTAGCCCAATTTCTTAAGAAAAGATTCAAGTTTGAGGTTGATCCCTGCACTTTTTGCAATTCTGATGATGAAACATTGGAGCACTTGTTTTTTTCCTGCCATTATTCACAACAATTTTGGATAAATATTAAAAACTGGTTATCCTTAAAATTGAAGTTTCCTTCTCTAAACATTTCCCACATCTTATTATATATAGACAATCAAAGCTCGTCCAACTCTAATATCATAAATATTGTCATACTTTTAGCCAAATATCACATCCACTGTAGTAAATGGAGAGGTAACACACCCTCTTTTTCCTGTTTTATGAATGAATTTAAATTGTATTATTCAGCATTACTCAGACTAAAAGACTGGAAGGCAGCTAGGATGATCTCTTACATGATTTCTAAATCACTACTCCTCTAAGCTACTTTCATTGTGTGGTTTAGCTCCTCGGATTTTCTTTTGGTTTGGTCTTATGTCATTATCATTGCACTTGCCCATTTAATTTATATTTAAACAATTATATGCCCCCTAGTCCCTTTTCTTTCTTGTTTTGTGTATTTATGTTGTTTTGTTTTTGTTATTGTTCTTCATGTAGCATTACAAAGAAGAATTTGAAGTAGACTTGTGTTTCCTCTACGAGAGCTTGTATTGTTGTATTGTTTGTATTGGTGTCTTTGTTAATAAAGAAAGTGAGAAAAAAAAATCTCCTTCAGTGGAAAAACAAACCTCGTCATCACTGGAGGGAATCTCAATGCAGAGAGATTCAAGATTCAAGATTCAAGATTCAAGATCTTTATTTGTTACGTACACAATTATACTTTGTACATTGCGCAGTAAAATTTGTTATTGTACCCACAGGGCAAACGCTTTCTTTTTAGAAGAAACAGGAAAAAAAAAGAATTAAGTTTAAATAAGTAATAAATAATAAATAAACACACAGTGCAGGTGATGAGAAAACTATGAAAACTTAGATAAACTTAGAGATAAACTGAAGTTCTGTAACCAGTTTCAGTCACATGTCTCCAACATTGATAACAAAAATGTTGCTGTGTCTATGGGAGTGACGTAACTCCGTTTCTGTTTCGCCCTGTGATACTGGGTTTAGTTGATTGGTTTAGATAACATTGATGGACACGCCTCCATCCTATAACTTCACTATTTCTCTGAAATCAGCTGACTTCAAATGAAGTTCTTGTTGTTGTCATTTCTCTTCCAGCAAACGCAAACAAAATGGAGAATTTATTTTTCCTGCTCCTCTTCTGTCCCGTTGTATCTCCAGGTAAGGGTTAAGATATAGCTCTTCCTGTCACTTCTCTATGTTGTTATTTTGGTGAATGTTTGATATGTTCATTTTCTCCTACATGGGTCTGTCCGTGCAGCGCGATATTGTTTTCTACAGTGAAAGCTTGAACTGTTTTTCGACGAAATATGCGATGTTAATTACTGTCATTTTTCATATCATGTAGCAGACTCTGCTCATTGGAACGATGTTGCTGGTATCAGTGATTATCAGCTACAGTTCAGCCACCTAAAGTCCACCGAAGTGAAATTGGTTTCACATTCGACATTCGCTCGTTTTTTCTGTTTGAGTGTTTGAAGCATTAGAGAGCATTAACAAAACCCTTTAAGACAACAACCCGAAACGTCCAATCCGGTGCTCGTCTCATGTCGCCGGCCGTTTACGATTTTTTCTCTTTTTTGTTTACTTTATAATGCTCCGCGATCAGTAAATCCCCAAACCAGCGGCTACGAAGCTTCGAATTACCCGTCTACCCCAGTCGTCACCAGAACGGTTTTACTGGTGTTTCATCTCTTGTTTTCTGTCATTTTTATACATATTTTATATTTTTTTGTTTTACTTTTTATTTTACGCCTTGTCAACCAGCCGACACAACCCGGAAATTAACCGGAAGCGCCCCGGGACCTCAGCAGCCCCCGGCCAGTAATACCGCGGCTACTAATCCAACGCTAGAATCGCACCAACGCGTCAGGCAAACGGGATGTACCGACTTCCAAACGGAGCAACAGAAAACAGCCTGCAGTGAAGTTAGTTTTAAGTTGGATATTCGACAGACATTTGCTCTGGGTGAACCTCTCATTTCTCACCTTACTATATAACTTATATCCACAACAAGTTAACAAGCAAAGGGCTCCACCTGTTATACATGATAACTAGTTTAATATTATTACCTAAACTACTGAACTATTTGCAACTGATTTTAACAAGTGTATACTTTTGTTTTATCAGTAAGGTGCAGATGTTAACTGGTGTACTGAATATGTCAACCAGTATCAGGGGCGTAGCACCAAATTCTGGGCTCTGTACACTCTCAATGTCAGTGGGCCCCTATCCATGCCAGTGCACGATGCGCATGAGCAAAAAAAAAAAAAGAAGAGAAAAAAGGGTCAAACAGTCATAACTGGTAAGTATCCACAAGAGGGCACTTGACAGCGCTTGACATCTACCATTTAAACAAGTACAAAGATAATGTGAAAGGTTGCAAATATGTTCATTAAAAGTCAAATGTGAAGTAAACATCAGATATGCTTTCCTACAATGGATGCTTAGACTAGCCTAATTATTTGCTATAACACACAGTATTCATCATGGTCAGCAAGTTGCAGAGGCAAAAATGTTTTAAGCCATTTTTCAGCCAGATTGAGAGGAATAGCTAATTGTTTTTCTATGTTCTTACCACCCACACTATCTATCTATCTATCTATCTATCTATCTATCTATCTATCTATCTATCTATCTATCTATCTATCTATCTATGGCAAAAATGTATGGCAAAATCATGATCACAATTATTTTTGATTGATATTGAGATCACAGTTATTTAACATGATTATTCACTGGCTTTGGTAACCTCATGAATTTATTGAGCATTGACAATAGCTTTTTTTTGTGTGGCTTTTTACCACACAAAAATAATAAATTGCTTTACTGCTCAATTAATATATTACTAGTGTGCACTTTAGCCTACAGTGATATTGGCAGGCTATTTACATGTTGATATATGCAGCAGAAATATTGCTAGATGGATCATTTATTAAGTCTCAGCACGGAGTTTCACTTTTGTTCTATGTTAGTATAAAAGGATGACTTACTTTAAACTTAAGGTAAACAATTCGCATTTAGGCAGCGATCTACCAGTCAGCAGCTCGCTTGCTCCCTCTCTCTCTCTCTCGCGCGCGGGTGCGCACCATCATACCACCGTAAGGGGTAGTCGGAGGGGGGAGCTCGCCCTTGAAACTACAGCTGCAAGCAGCCTGGTTGCCAACTAGCTAAGCTAAAGAATTGACGTGAGCATACAGACATCAGCAGCAGCTGTCTGGAGTAGACTACGTTAACTTTAATTGGACTTTGCATAACAAGCAAACTCGGTTCACCTTTGGGAAAGAAAGCAGTCAACAGCTGCCTCCCCTCATTCTGCCTTATTTGTTTTTTTTCTCTCTTTCTTCTTTCAATAGCCCGATTTTCGCTTTTTGGGCAGCATGATGCAAATTCCATGTGGGTTGACTGTTGACTGGGCCAGTCGCTGTCAGGCGGACTAAACCATTTTACGCCTCCAAGAGGGGGCCTCCAGAATATCCAATATGTTGGGAGGACTGTGACATAAAGTTCATTCTCTCAGCTGATGTTATCAATATATGAAATAAAGCATGACACCAATTAATTGGAGGGCCCAATTCATTCGGAAAAAAAAAAAAATAGGATTGCCTCTCTCCCTACTCGGGCCCTGGGTAGTCAGGTCCACTTTTCCCCCCACTACCAGGCCCATGACCAGTATGGTAAGAACTCTGACATGTCAAGCAAATGCTTCACTGGTTAGACACAGTCATTTACTTGTGTTGAGGAAAGTTCAAATAGATAATTAAAATCTCCATCATGATAGAAAAATGTCTAACATGTGTATACTAAGCGTTTACTGTTTGACAAGTACAGTGATACCTTATTTTTCGTGGTTAATGGGGACTGGCACCACCCCCATGAAAATCAAAATCTGCGAACTGGAGCCGGAGTCCCCCGTGCCTAAATAATGTGTTTAAAATATTATTAAAAACTGCAAAAAAGTAGCGAGACACTGCAGCAAAACAAGACAAAGGCTCCACTGTGGTCTTTCTGTTACCTTCACAGCCTCTGGTCTCCGAACCGTAGTAAAGAAATATGAGGTGCCGTGAGGGACATTATTCTGAATTAGCATTCACACACACATATGAAACCGAACTCTCTCATATACTGTACTGAAAACCTTAAACACATACAGGTGAAATCTTACACACACACACATAAGTGAAAGCTTATACACATACATGTGAAATGCTCTTATACATACAACTGGAAATGTATTCACTCACATACACATATGAAATCCTCTCATACATACAACTGAAATTTCCAGTTGTATGTGTGAGAGGATTTCACTTGTATGTGTGAGAGGAAATTTCAGTTGAAACGGAAGTTGGTTGGTTAGCGAAGTAGCGCACCTTCAGAATAAACGTAACGATGGGGAATTTGCGATCTCATGTCAGCAGCCAAAAATCAGTCTGACCGAAGCGACGAACTTAATTTATAGTATATTGGCTCCAGCAGAGACCACCCGCACACTTGGAAATGTTTCAACTAGAAAACAAGGAGGAGTGAAAAAATATGCATCGTTTCTAGAAGGTCTGATTGTATCTAATTGCTGTCGGTGGTGATGGGATGCTGTCACGCTGATGGAAGAGGAGACGAGAAGCGATTGTCCAGAATCTGTATTTGGAGCCACGGGGGTTTTTAGGAGCCCAGTTGTTGTAACATTTCTGAGTGTGCGGATGGTCTCTGCTGAAGCCAATATATGAGTGGTCCCGAAACCTTTTTTGTGCCACGGACCGGTTTAATATCAGGCAATATTTTCATGTACCGGTCAGTAAAATGTGCCGCAGATAAATAAAACAACAAAACGATATGACCGGCATGAAACTGGTATTTTCTATGTATTATCATAAACATAAATCCTCTGTATATTCACGTGCAACTTTATTAGAAGCGTCCCGCTTAAGGGCGGTGTATACTCTCGCAGCAATGTGTCACCGTCAGCTTGTCGCAGAGATGCTGCAGACACTTTTGATTTATACTAGCGCGGTCTCCGCTATGTTATTCCACACCACAACGCAAGAGGGACAATCACAAACTTGCTAAACTTACTAAACGTATCTCTTGCGTTTTTCCACTTCCTCACCGTCTCGGCCGTATCCAGGCCCACATTCATCGCTATCTCCCTCCATGAATTACTAGAATATGTGCTGTCTTTGTAGTGTGGAGAACGAGAATCGTACAGATGTGGGTACTTCCTCATTTCTTTAATGACGCGGTCTTTTCTATGTGGATGTAGAATTGACCAATCAGAGGTCTCCTTTCTCTCCTCTCTGCGACACTGTCTGCGTCGACCTACAATTTTGGGTTGGTGCACCGGAGTGTCTGCGTAGGGTGGGGGGTAGGGATGCACATGGTTAACCGTTTAACCGTTAACCGATAACAGTAACTCTAACCGATTAATGGTAACTGTCAATTTTGTTTTTAAGCTACGTAATTCAATCAACTCATGGGGGCGTGACAGGTGCAACACATGCCATCACGTGCGTCCCATCACAGCCCACTTTACAGCGAAGATGAAGAGAGCAAAAAGGAGTTCTGTGCAGTGTTGTACCTGAACGCGTTCATTGAACGAAAGTTCACGAACGAGTTCATATTTTTCGCGAATGTGAACTGAGCGCGTTCACTTTCCCCTTCACGAGTGTGGGGCGTGAACGAGTTCATTTGGGCATTTATGAACGACGCTCTTTCAAAGTTCACGCACGGTCAAAACCGTTCCAGGTTTCCAGCGAACTCCATTTAAAATACACCACAAACAAGCCTGATATGTATCTGAGGAAAGCAATCAAACATGGCAACACGGGCTGTCGCGTCTGTCGATTACAAAAAAAGAACTATTTAGTTCATTTTTTGTTGGCTATTACAACGGACTGCTGGACCGCGCTCACAAGAGAGAGTTACATGTCACTATATCGATGAGAACTGGAAAGTTAATTCTGCCATCCTGGTAACACAGAGCATGCCAGGTAGACACACAGCTGATAACCTCACAGCTAAACTGGTTTATGCAGTGGAGACGTGGGGACTTGGTGGGAAAGTGTCCGCAGGCGTCCACAACAACGCAACAGTGCAACATCGTGGCAGCCAACTCTCCGGGCGGGTCAGGTGGGTCGGAATGGTGAGACGTTTGTGTGTCGGAATAGCGGTATTTCGGGATGGTGATGTGTCTAAATGGGTGTATGTCGGAATGGCAGCATGGAAGGGCATTTAAATCCTATCGGTTAACGGTTATTAATCGTTAAAGGGCGTCGGTTAACGGTCATGGAAAAAAAATCCAAAATGTGCATCCCTAGTGGGGGGGCATCTCTGCGTCGTCTGCATAGGTGACCAAAAATGTTCAACTAGTGTAGGTAAAGTGCAAACTAGTAAAGAGAACTGAGGTCTGATATCAAGGATATGAAATAAATGTTAAAACGGCTTGCCATAAGATGGGACTAATGGAATAAAGTTATAAATGCCATCATAAATCATAAATCATAAATGCCAGCTTTTCAATGTAATCCGCTGGAAGTTGCTGCACCACAGTAGTCCTTGCCCGGATGGAAAGGTGGCGGCGCTTCATAAAACGGAAGCACCAAGACGAACCTCCTTGAAAATATTTGATTTTCATCTCCTCTGTGAGCGCTGTTGCCCTCAGCCGAATGGTGACGGTAGAAACACTTCTCCCAGCTGTTCTCTGATCATTAATCCAGTCGGTCTTCCAACTCGGGCCACCTCGCCTTTTGTCCGCAGAAACTCAGCTTCGTCTTCTTGACTTGGTGAAGCTCATTTTCCTGCTTCCTCCACTTGCGAAAAATGGATTCGTTTACCCTAAATTCTCTTGCAGCTGCTCAATTTCCATGTTCCTCCACGTAGCTGATCGCTTGCAGTTTAAACTGTGCTTTGTAAGCATGTCTCTTCTCAGGTGCCATTTTCACAAGTCCAAAACAATGTTGTTTACGTTGTGCACATACCGGCACTTTATACCTACTGGGGGAACGCCTTTAGCATCTTCTATCACGCCCACACAGCCTTTCCTTTATATAAGCGGCGTGTCGGCAGTAAATGTCAGTCAACGTTTACAGACTTTGGAGCTCAGCGCACACATAAGGCGCACCGCTTTATAAGGTGTCCTGGCCGTTTTGAAGAAAGTTTAAGACTTAAAAGCGCACCTTATAGACGTGAAAAATATGGTACTCCACTGGCTGCATGAGATACACCTCTTGATTTTGTATTTTGGAATAGGTTCATAATTTTTCATGAGTTGTTGTATGTCAAAATTAGCATTTTAGCTCAATAGCTTCCAGGTCATGTGATCAATTGACTGAAAATCAGCATTGGATTATAGTACTCCACTGGCTGCATGAGATACACCTCTTGTTTTTGCATTTAAAAGATTTTATTATTTTTAATGAATTTTTATGTGTAAAAATTAGCAATTTAGCTCAATAACTTCCAGGTCATGTGATCAATTGACTTAAAATCAATTTTGGATTGTAGTACTCCACTGGCTGCATGAGATACACTTCTTGTTTTTGCATTTAAAATCCGTTCACAATTTTCATTAATTGTTGTAAATAACATGATAGCTATTCAACAGTTTAGTATTAAATATATTTACAACAAAAGGAAAGCATGTAGTAAATATTAAAAAGAATATTCAAAAAAAAATATATACAAAAATGTAAACCAAGTCTATCTATGCTTTAATACCACATTTTATTTTGAAAAGAGGAAGTCTGGAAACGCTTCAGCCCTCTTCTGTGTCCCTGTGTTTACTGTCAAGTCCCCAACACAGGTGCATCTGAAATGTTAGAGCGGCTTGCTTGGAGTCGCCCCGGCCCCTGAGCAAATGAGAGGTTCACCCAGAGCAAATGTCTGTTGAATATCCAAATTAAAACTAACTTCACTGCAGTAGCTTCACGGAGCAGCTCAGACGAATGTTCCATACAAACACAAGCACAATACACATGACTACACAAAAGCACTGTAAAAAGTACATTAAAACAGGAGGAAATGAAAAAGAAAAATAATAAAAACATATAAGAAAGAAAAAAATAAAATGAATCATAATAAGGTGATATAAAATACCTAAATAAATCAAAATGATTCAAAGAAGCTTGACAAAGTAAAATATACTGTGCAGATTTCAAGGATTTCAAGGGCAAATGAAAAGAGAAATGTTTTCATGTAGCAGACTCTGCTCATTAAAATGATGTTGCTGGTATCAGTGATTATCAGCTACAGTTCAGCCACCTAAAGTGCTGAGTCATGGTTGAAGATTGTTGCTAAGTGACCTACTACTGGTCCTGTCGGTTCTGATATTTCACAAACAACAAATACATTTCTGTTTTTGTTATTATTGCAGGATATTTATTCAGGTGGTTTATTTTGCGGGTTTGACTACAAACAACAAAATAAAACCAGACTGGCTTTTTAAAACATTTCAAATACAGCGGTACCTCTACTTATGAACGTCCCTACATATGAAATTTTCAGGTTACGAAACGCCTCCACGGGAAAATATTGCCTCTTGTTACGAAAGAACTTTCAGGATACGAAAGGCAAAAATACAGTAGCGCTGCTACTCGCAGCTCCCAGAGTTTACCGAACATAAACATACTTGTCGGCTCTGTATCTCGGTTTGAAAGTGGTGGGTCCGTGCTGCTCTGCCAATGGCTAGCGCTTAGCATCTTCCTGGCATCCCATTGGCTATGAGCGTAACCCAGCAACCCAGGTAAACGAACAATTTTTATCTCCGCCAAGGAGGTTATGTTTTTGCCCATGTTTATCTGTCCGTTTGTTTGTCTGTGTTCAAGATAATTAAAAAAGTTATGGATGGATTTTGATGAAATCTTCAGGAGTTGTCGGAAATGTGAAAAGGAAGAACTGAGTTCATTTTGGGTGTGATCCAGAAGAAATCCTGGATTCTGCATCACTTTCAAATCTTTGATAATTGTTGCGCTTGCTTTTCTAGTTCTAACATGTATTACAGAATTTTATGTCATTTCATTTATTTTTTATAATTTATAAAAAAAATTACGTTCTAATTTTGGGGGGCTTGGAATGGATTAGGGCATTTACATGGAAAATGCGTCTCTAGTTACGAAATTTTCGGGTTATGAAACTACTTCCAGAACCAATTAATTTCATAAGTAGAGGTACCACTGTAAATTAAAACAGTTGAAAAACTTCAAATAAAAGATCAATATCAGTTTAATTTTTTCTTTTGTTGATGTCAGTACTGTATCTTTTAGCACATTTCTATCAGTTAAGTCACAAACACCAATTTCTGTCCATTTGCTTTGCTTCTTTGGTTCTGTTTTGCTTTAAGTTTTTGGTTTTAACTTATTCATGTCTTTCTTCACATACCTGTATGTTTCTCTTTTTCAATCAACTTATTTTGTTTGAACTTTATTTCAACAGTGAAACACTCTCTGAAATATTTCCTCACTGCCACTTCTGGAATCCCACAATTTCCTGAGTTTGTGGCTGTTGCAACGGTAAATGAAGATCGGATGGGTTACTGTGACAGTAACATCAAGACAGCTGAACCTAAACCAGACTGGATGAGAAAACTGTTTAAAGATGAACCCCAACACCATCAGTGGTATTCTCAAAGATGTCTTGGAAGCCAGCATTTCTTCAGAGACAGCATTGACAGCTTGAAGCAACGTTTAAACCAAACCAAAGGTGAGATGTATTTCAATGTTTAACGTTAACTGCTGGAATATTAGTTCAGTTTACAGTAAGATGTAGAAATTGTTTTTTACATTACAGCAGCCTTTCTCAACCTTTTTTCAGTCACAACACCTTTCAAAAGAGAATAAAATCTCACGACACCCCAGAGTAAAATATAATCCAAAGCCACACTGCATCGCTCCGACTGTAAATGCATACGTCCCGTTTATTTTGTTTAAATAACCTGAACATGATAACTGCACCAGAGTAGGCCTCAGCAGGAAAGCTTCTTTTCATCCGTGATGCACTTGCTTCCATCCATCATCCTTGTATTGCCTCTTTTTAGCCTTATCACTAGCAACTATCTTTGCGACCTACGGTGCAGATTCAGAGCTGGTGGATGAAGGCTTGCATGAAGAAGTCGGCTCCTCTGTGATGTTCCATTCCTGTGGGGCTTTTCTTTATAGAAAACGATCCATGATGCTGCTAAAAAGTTCTCTTTGCTATCTGTGAAATAAAATTCCAGTGGTTAAATGATATTACAACATAAGCTAACTGGGCAGTCACGTTGACCTTACGCTGACCCCGTACTGACGTTGTTAACATTGGGAAATGGGCATGTGAGACATACTTTTATTATTCATTTCATGTTCAATTATGTATCATATTTATTTATTTATTTAAACTAAACTAAGATAACCAAAACCTAAGATAAAATGCAGAAGCAGTGAATGAAAAATGAAATAGATCCACTGATTCAACAGACTGTAAAACTACCTTTAGCAGCAACAACTGGCAGTTAATTGTGTTCAGTGTAATTACTGCTCACATACTTGTGCAGTCTTTTTTCTAACTATAGTGTGATGAAGTTGGTCTTTTACATGTAAACTGAAGCCTATAGAGTCTCAGACGTAGCTCTGATTTTTATTTACAGTTTGGCATTGCATGATCTGACCTTGGAAGAAACTTGATGGGACATCCAGTCCTGGGAAGACTGATAGCTGACGCAGCTTGTAACTCAATTTATTTCTCACTGTAGAACAATGTATTCCAGATTATTATCAACTGCTATCAGATACAATTCATGCTTTTATAGAGGTGTTCATGCATGCATGATCAGTTAATCAAGTGTAGTTGATTGTTGGTACCTGACTGCATCTTCATTTTAATGGGAACAGTAAGGCTATATTTACTTCTGCATTTTATCTTAGGTGTTTAGTTATATAATAATGTGTAATATGTCATGTGTTGTAGTTGGTCTGAAGTTACATTTATTTAAATTCACTTTTCCTCTATAAAACATGTTGTTTGCATATTTGATTTTTAAGTGATGCAATAAAATGTTTTATATACCGGTATGCAAAAAGAAAACCTACTTTGATTGTATCTTTTACTCTCTTGTAACCCCCAGTTTTCCTTCTCTGTGTTTTTTCAGGTCCCCACATCTTACAGAGAATGAATGGCTGTGAGTGGGATGAAGAGACTGGAGAAATCAAAGGTTTTAATCAGTACAGTTATAATGGTGAAGACTTCATATCATTTGACCTTGAGTCACTGACATGGATTGCTCCAAAACCAGAGGCTGTAATCACCAAACTGAGATGGGACACTGACAAAGCTAGATTAGAATTCAATAGAAACTTCTTCATCAACGTGTGCCCAGAATTTCTCAAGAAATATGTGGACTATAGTAGGCGCTTTCAGCAAAGAACAGGTGAACTTAAATAACCTGACACTGGTTTTTTTAGGTCTGTGGACACAATAATTGATTTGCTACTTTACTCTTTTTGTTTGTAATAGACACACAAAGTGGGGAAATGATCAATAGACACATTAAGCTTTTTATATTTAACTATCCTGAGTCTTGATTTTCTCTCTCCAGAGCGTCCCTCAGTGTCTCTCCTCCAGAAGACTCCCTCCTCTCCAGTCAGCTGTCACGCTACAGGTTTCTACCCTGAGAGAGCTGAGCTGTTGTGGAGGAGAGATGGAGAGGAGATTCATGAAGGCGTGGAGAAAGGAGAGATCCTCCCCAACAGTGATGAGAGCTTCCAGATGAGTGTTCAGGTCAACATGTCATCAGTCAAACCTGAAGACTGGAGGAGATACGACTGTGTGTTTCAGCTCTCTGGAGTCAAAGACGACATTGTCACAAGACTGGATAAAGCAGTGATCCAGACAAACTGGGGTGAGATTTCATCAGAAATGATGCTTCATCTTACCATGTTGATTATGGTATTTTTTTTATGTTTCTCCAGAAGTTTTACTTGAATTTTATCGACTTAATAACATTCTAAATTTTAAACCTTAGAAAACACAATTTATATGAGATCCTCCAACATCTTTTTCAACACACAAAACCTTTCCTATTTTGTCAGTTAAAAAAAAGTAGATGAAGGTGATGGGTAGCAATTAAACAGGTTTTTGAGGTTCAGGGTTGAAGGAGACACTTTCTAGGTCTGAAGCTTACATTAACATGTCTAAACTGTAATAAAATAAAGAAAACCACAAAACCTATATTTAAGGGTAAATTTCTCACTCTTATTTATTAAAAATGAACAGATTGAATCTTACCATAACAACAAGGACATCTATGGTTGTGATCTGCTCCAGTGAGAGCTGAAGATCCCCACCAGTGGTGCCAACAGGACCACATCATGCACAAAAAGCAGAGATGCAATGGCGACACCACCGAACCAGAACCACCTACACTCCTTAACCCCTAGAAATTCTGTCAGTGAAAGTTATGAATAGAATTGGTGACAAAGGGTAGCGCTGACGGCATCCAACTCTCCAACTTACTACTGACAATGCTGACCCAGTTTTCACTCCGTTTGTAGAGGAACAAATTCCCATGCTCCCTCTATGACCCCAGGGAGGATCGCATCTATAACCCAATGAGCTATACAACCACCATGTTGGTGCTTGGACCACCACAGCTGATATTCTGCTTATTTATGACCAAAGCTGTAAATACTAAATAAATTGATGCAATTTTTTGTGGTTGATGTCAGTAGGAGATATAGATGATCTTTACATCATGTCTGAAGGTGCACATTAGTATCTCTAAAATATCCAATCCCAGCTTCAAAACTTGAACTCAGAAATACTTGTAATTGTGGACCACAATAAACCCAACATTTGTACATTCAGCGGTCATCCTCCATGTTGCAGATGTTTGGTCTCGGCAGCACACAGCCTGTTTAGATCCACATTTATGACATTGGAGATAAAACTTGAATTGCATTATTATATATGATTTAGGGCTGGGCGATATGGCCTAAAAAAAAAATCTCCGATTTTTTCAGAAAAAATCCAGATTCACGATTTAAATCGATTTTTTTCACCCCCTACCTAAAATCAATTTGTAGATGACAAAGAAATTGTTCAAAACAAGTTTCAGTTTTATTTTGTTTAAATTTTCCCTTCTGGAGTTTCAGTTACATAAACAAGCCACAAAAAAGAGATGGCAAGCCCTGCCTGCCTCCATTGTGAACAGTGACAATGTATGTAACTTTTCAGTAATCTAGTTTCGAAATGACACAAAAAATAAGTAAAACATAGTATTATAAGACCCCTTTTTTGAGGTTGACAAAATAAAGTGCAAACAAAACTCTGTTACCTGAACATGTTTTGCATAATAAGGAGGTGCTTGTGTGGTAAACAAAAAGTATTTGGGCACTATTTTGATTCCCTGAATCATGTTAACTTGACTTAAACATCTGCATCAAATAAAATTAAAAATTTATTTTTAGACTTCCATTGTAATTTAGGAGGCAAGGCAACGTCAGAAAAATATTTGCAGCCTGGTAGCACGTACCTGGGATCCAAAACTTTGAGCAGGTGAATAAACCCCGGCTTTTCCACGGTGTATATGGGCACCATATCTCTTGCAATATACATCACGACTGCATCCGTGACAGCTTTCCACCGGGCTCCTTTCATATCATACGGGATACAGTTTGTCAACGTTTCCAAGACGGTAGGTTGTTTTCTGGTGGCGGTGCTTGGGCTGCCGCGGTCGTTTTTTTCGTAGGGAGCAACACCTCTCCAACTCGGCAGCATGCTTCTGTTTAAGGTGCTGCAGTAAATTGTAGTACTGCTATCTTTGGTAGCAACAGCCTTTAAACAAACTTTGCAGGGAGGTGCTGTTTGTTCTGTGTCTGACGCCACGAACCCGAACCAATTCCAAATAACCGAGGATACGTTTCTTTTCTTCGTGTGTAAGATCAGCACTGCTTGCTTGTTTGTGTACCTAGCGCGGGTGGGGAGGGGGGGCGCGCGAGGGGGGGCGCGCACTCCGCGCTCTCTGACCTACGGGAGCCCAGCAGGCAGGCGCTGGTGGCGGATGTTAATGAGAAAATCGATTTTCATTAAAACAAATCGACATTAAGTACAAATTCGAATTAATCGATTAAATCGATTTATCGCCCAGCCCTAATATGATTATACATGACACTACATTTTTTTTTTTATGGGACATAAATCAATTCAGCACGTACTTAATCAGAAGATGCCATAAAAATATCAGTAAACATGTAATAAATTTAAATGAAGAGAAAAACCCATAAAATGCATTGTGTTCTTTATCTAAATAAATATAATGAATGCCACAGTACTGGACTAATGCCACCTGGAATTGACTTTGACTGAACTTTAGATCCCCAAAGCTTTATTTATGAAGTGACTGAATCCACATTGTTGGACCTTCTCAGCTCCTCCTTCAGAGTTTCCAGTTGGTCCTGTTGTTGGAGGTGTTGGAGCATCTCTGCTCTTCCTGGCAGTCATTGGAGTCTTCTTATGGAGAAGGAAGATTAATGGTGAGAGTTGTTATGTACATACATGCATTTTTTTTTCTATCATGTGTATTTTGGGAGCTCCAGCTCATCAGTGGAAAGTATTCTTCCTTTAAATACATCAAATTAAGTTTCTTCTGTATCTGTGAATGATATTTGAAAAAAACTGTCACAGCCATGTTTTTCTGTTTTCTTTGCCATTTGTCTTGACAGGTGAACGGGGAATTTAAGAGGAAAACACTGACTTCAAGTCAGTGGAAAGTCATGTGGACAAACAGGATGTTATCCAACAAAGAAACAACTGGAGAGATTTTCTGTTGCTGAAAACGATGCAAATACTGCACAGTTGAGTTGACAAAAGAAGCTTTCACTGATAGAGATGACAAAAAGCCTAATGGTGTGAGAGACCTGCTAACAACTTTACAGAGATAATTCATCTGCTGTATTTGAGACTTTATTAATCCCAGTGGGAGAGTGAAGACAACATGAAACAAAGGTACAGAGATGAACTATTCCTGGTCTCCTGGTAGATAAAGTATATGTCCGCTGTCCCTTGAACCCACTGCTAACACAGCTGTCCTGAAAGGAAACTCACAGTACAAAGTTATGTTTGCAGGTGTCGAGTGAGGCAGAGAAATGTTGGGAATCATCTCGCTGTATTGAAGGAATATTTTCTCTAAGACTGAGCCATGAAGGAGAGAAAATATCGCATCTGAGTGATTGCAGAATGCTAATTATAATCTGATTATGCTTTTAATGTAGTAGAGTAACAAAAATGTAGTGATTATTGTGACTTGTGATCTCTAATCAACAACCGTGGGATCAATGTTAACTTTAGTAATGCAGGAAATCAGTAAAAAGTGATTGAATGCTGAGGCAGAGAGTACTTTTAGCTGTACTGTCATGGAATGTAAACATGAAATCGCTTTTTAAAAATTCACATTCAGGTTTACTATTTTGTGTACCATTTGTCTTGATAGGTAAACAGGGAATTTAAGAGAAGTTCCTTCACTACAGACCTGAGAGGTTTCTGCTGTTTCAGTGGAGTGTTGTAAGAAATACTGTAACTTATTTTTGTGGAGCATCGTCTTCTTTGTCATCTGTTTATGTCAGAACTATATAGAATAAAGGTGTTACATTGTTCTTTTTAAGATGTGATCAAAAACTCACGTGGCTCCGTTTCAACTCATGAAGATGTTTATATTGTTGTCTTAATTATTTTTGTGTCACTGCATCTTTGGCAAAGAGACAAGTTTTATATCAATAATATTTTCACACACACACACACACAGATTATATTTAACTGATTTAAAAAGGTACTCTTACAGAGGTAATGTTGATTTCAATAAGAATTTTGATACCATAGTTTCCATATCTTGCCATAACAAGCCATCTTCTACAATAAGTACATTTCAAGTTTGTAATCAATTTGTTGTAATTGTAATCAATTTCAATTAGAGCATCAAAACCAGAATAATTATTGCAAAACTGCTTTTATGTGGGAGTGATAAAGTGAAAGGAATTAGTAAACATATTCTAACCTGCAGCATGTATTGCTTCCCTCCATGGGAGTTTGTTCTGATGTGATGATCTGTTTTTTGATGATGTGCGAACCATTGATAAATAATATGTAACAGCTGAATTAAGAAGATAGTGTTCTGGTTTTAAAATTAAAAGAAATAAACTAAATAAAGTTGTCAAACACAAGCTGTCCAAGGGATTTGTAAAACTGACGTAAAAACATGGAAGTTTAAAAGGTGCTTAAAATGGATGACCAATGTTTTCTGAATCAATTTTTCTATTCTGAGTCATTGAAATGATTAATGTCAATCAGAGCAGAGAGAGACATTAAACAACTGCATGTATAACACATTAAAAAACCTCTTGTGTTTAAGACTCAGATGTGTAAATTTGTTCTACAAAATAAGATGAATGTGATCTGAAATCACAGCTGGTTGATGAAGTTTTAAAGGAAACAGCACCATGACACTGCCATGGAGTTAAAAGGACAAAAAAAAAAGAGAAATGAAACATTTTGTTTTTAACAGCAACTTGATCACTGTTACGGTTCCAAGCCAGGTTGTGAATCCACAACCTTCCACCTCCAGGGCCCCTGGGCACCACCATCACTCCTCCAGGTAGACACTCAGATGAGACACTTGGAAGAGTATTCTAGAGTTTAGCTGTGTTTGTAACCAGCTTTTCCTTCTTCCTCCAGATCCCACCATCTGCAGTACCACCTCCTTGCCTTCATCATCCCTTCTGCTGACTGTTGGTTTGGCTGTCAACCCTCAAGTCTACCTTTGTTTTGCTCATGGGTGAGGCTAGCCCTTTATCAGGGGTGCTTCAGCACCCCTAAATTGAAATTCAGCACCCCAAAAACCTGGAGTAAGAAATGTTGTTATTCTAAAATCTTAGTGTGCATTTGACAGGCTTAGATAATGTCCAAAACTTAATCCATAGTTTTGTGGTTTAAGTTTATATTTTAAGAATGAAAATGAAAACGACCGCCTAATTGTATCGTCCTCTTCTCACGTTGCTTGTGCGTTGTAAATGGGAGATAGATGAAATCTTAAGCCACCTCCCCTGTTTAGAGATGTCTTTTCTATTTTAACATAGATGGATTCTTTTACTCCTCTCAAACCATCTGTCCTCTGTCCAAGATTTTCATGTTTTTGTCCACAAAAGAGTGAGCCTTCTCCTTTATATGTACATGAACAGCAGAAACTGGACCTGAGGAGTTTGCCCTTCTGTGTTGAGCCATGCGTTTGTTCAGTGGTTGTTTGGTTTCCCCAATGTATGAGTCTTTGCATTCCTCACTGCATTGGACAGCATATACCAAATTACTTTTTTGCGTGTGGGGTACCCTGACTTTGGGGGTGTACTAGTTTTTGCCTTTGTTGAAAATCAAATCCCAGGGACTAGAGGCTTTTACTGAGCACATCAATTCAGTGGACCACTAGGGGGCCCCCCAAGAGCAGTTTTAAAAAAAAAAGAAGCCATCAATCATTTTTTTCCCCATGTGTGTGAGTGATGATGGTATACTATCAAATGTATGTTCTTGTCAAAAAACTTGATATTTTCGTAGTTTTTGTAGTTTAGTTTCCTACAGCCACTCTCTAAAGTCTGAGCTCTGAGTAATGTGCGCATCCAGCCGTGCAGTGTGCACTGCCCATCCAAATCGCCAGCTCTGCTAGTAGCTGGTGTAAGAGCTAATAATGTTGCAAAAAAAAGAATATATATATATATATATATATATATATATATATATATATATATATATATATATACACACACTTTGGTTGCATCTTGACATGATAACAATGTTTGATAGCAAATGTTTGAGACATCTTGTTAGCATTAATTGTTTGCTGCGGACCTGTGCACAGGTCTCAGAAAGAGACATTTGTGAACACTGAAGCAGAAGAGGTTGCAAACCACAAAAAAGACACTTTGCCTCCAAGATGCCTGATGAGCTGCAAGCTGATGCAATGAAGAGGCTGGAAGTAGGGCTGGGACGACGCGTCGACGTAATCGATTACGTCGACGCAAAAAATACGTCGACGCAGAAACTGCACGTCGATGCGTCGTCACTCAGAATCAAAAAATGGCGGCGGCCGCGGCATCGGGTAGCAGCGAGTCGGGGGAGAAGAAGCTATCTCGTAACAGGATGTCAAATGTATGGGGGTACTTTACACCTAAAGGTAACGATTCGGTGGTCTGTGACCTGTGCAAAATAGAGATGGCATATTATAAAAGCACTACCGCGATGCACCAGCACCTTAAGAAGAGGCACGCGGGAGCTGCTCGTGTGGAGGAGAAGACACCGTAAGTTTTCAACTTTTTTTCTTTCCTTGTTTGCAATGATTAACCCCGTCATTCATCCGAACCGCACCACGTAACTTGTGCTCCAGCCTCGCACAATAGAGATGCGTGGATGACGTATATTTTAACCCGCAACCGCTTCTTAAAATCTCTATCCACCCGCATTTGCAGGAACGTTTTTTCACCAATTTTCAAAACCGAACCGACCCACCATCCTTTTTAATAATATGTAAAATATTTTTTCTTATTATTATTATTTGAGTGCTTCAACCACAACCCACCCGAATTTAATTAAAGTATTATTTTTTAAGGAGTCATCCGCCCGATATGCGGATTATCCGCTCCGCCTGCGGGTGCACGGTTCAACCGCGCATCTCTATCGCACACACGCGCCTTAACTGACACACACTCCTCAAATACATGCTAAAGTTAGTTTTTTTTTTTTTTTTAATTTCTTTGTCTGCCTTTTTTTTTTTTTAATAGAACATTCATTGTTGTTTTCTAACTTTCAACTTTTAGGTTAATGTATTATTATTATTATTATACTTTACTGGTATAGGCAGATCATTTAGAAGTATATATTTTTATTAACCTGTGCACTGTGTTTGTGTTTGTGATTATGTTTTCAGGGACAGGGATAAGCAGAAAAGTTTGTACTATCAGACGAAAAAAAACACCCCCCAGGAGGCTGCTGCACTTACTGAGAGCATCCTAACTACTAAATTTTAAACTACTGTTCACTTAACTGTAATAGGCCTAATAGTTGAATTTATTTGTTATTTATTTCACAGATTTAAATGATTAGGCTAAGTTGCTGCTGTCACACATTGTGTTTGTTTTGTAAATTGCAGCTGTCACAGCTGCTGTTATTTTTTATTTATTTTATGTTGATAAGATTTTGGTTCAGATTGTGTTTTTTGCAGTTTTATTTATTGAAGGAAAGTTTTATTTTATTATTTTTTTATTATAGGATTCCATTGCACTACAACTGTGTGTACTTTATTGTTGTATTGTTCAGTACAATTCATTTTTGAACTTGAAAGAAGAAATTTGTGTTTTATTCATGGAGATAAATTTGCATTAATTGCTATATAGGTCAAAATTATGGGGAGATAATCGATAATCGAATCGAAATCGAATCGAATCGGATTTAAAAATGAATCGTTAGATTAATCGATGCATCGAAAAACTATTTTCTAGATTAATCGATTACAAAAAATAATCGTTTAACCCAGCCCTAGCTGGAAGTATCCTTTTCTTTAATGCTTTAATCAGTCTACTACAGAACATCGGTCTTTGGAGGTTTCAGGCTGGCTGGTAGTTCTCTAAACTCTCCAACATCACCTCTGAGTAGCCAGGAGAGTAGTACCTGAAACAAAGCACACAGATATGTATATTGATATTCAACCGTGAAGATTATTTTCTCTCACTGACATTATGAGTGTCAGAGAATGATCAGAGCATGCTTTTGTCACGTGTGTCTGTTCAAGGAAGAAACATAGCACCTCACTATATCTTCGGGAAAGCAGTTTTTGATGGCGTTGATGTGTTCCTGCAAAGCAGAGCCAGGCTCAGCTTCGATCTCTAGCACTTTCTTCAGTCCCCCTCTGGTCACGAACAAACGGCGGGCCTTGCCGTCGTGAGGCAGCACCTTTCAAGTTGGAGTCAGATATAATAGAGGTAGGGCTGGGCGATAAATCGATTTAATCGATTAATTCGAATTTGTACCTAATGTCGATTTGTTTTAATGAAAATCGATTTTCTCATTAACATCCGCCACCAGCGCCTGCCTGCTGGGCTCCCGTAGGTCAGAGAGCGAGCGCGGAGTGCGCGCCCCCCTCGCGCGCCCCCCTCCCCACCCGCGCTAGGTACACAACAAACAAGCAAGCAGTGCTGATCTTACACCGAAGAAAAAGAACGAAACTATCCTCGGTTATTTGGAATTGGTTCGGGTTCGTGGCGTCAGACACAGAACAAACAGCACCTCACTGCAAAGTGTTTAAAGGCTGTTGCTACCAAAGGTAGCAGTACTAGCAATTTACTGCAGCACCTTAAACAGAAGCATGCTGTCGAGTTGGAGGGGTGTTGCTCCCTACGAAAAAAAAAACGACCGCGGCAGCCCAAGCACCGCCACCAAAAAAACAACCTACCGTCTTGGAAACGTTGACAAACTGTATCCCGTATGATGAGAAAGGAGCCCGGTGGAAAGCTGTCACAGATGCAGTCGTGATGTATATTGCAAGAGATATGGTGCCCATATACACCGTGGAAAAGCCGGGGTTTATTCACCTGCTCAAAGTTTTGGATCCCAGGTACGTGCTGCCAAGCCGCAAATATTTTTATGACGTTGCCTTGCCTCGTAAATTACAATGGAAGCCTAAAATTAAATTTTTAATTTTATTTTGATGCAGATGTTTAAGTTAAGTTAACATGATTCAGGGAATCAAAATAGTGCCCAAATACTTTTTGTTTACCACACAAGCACCTCCTTATTATGCAAAAACATGTTCAGGTAACTGAGAGTTTTGTTTGCACTTAATTTGTCAACCTCAAAAAAGGGGTCTTATAATACTATGTTTTTACTTATTTTTTGTGTATTTTTCGAAACTAGATTACTGAAAAGTTACATTGTCACTGTTCACAATGGCAGGCAGGGCTTGCCATCTCTTTTTTTGTGGCTTGTTTATGTAACTGAAACCCCAGAAAGGAAAATTTAAACAAAATAAAACTGAAACTTGTTTTGAACAATTTCTTTGTCATCTACAAATTGATTTTAGGTAGGGGATGAAAAAAATCGATTTAAATCGTGAATCGGGATTTTTTCTGAAAAAATTGGAGATTTTTTTTTTTTAGGCCATATCGCCCAGCCCTAAATAGAGGTGTGATAAATAGGCTGAAATCATCAAGAGCACGTGTTGAAGAGATGGTAAAGTCACTCCTAACCTTGCTGAACTGGCAGACAACATGTTTGAGGATGTTGCTGGGAGCATCGTAGAGGATCGGCTCCAGAGCCAACAGGTGGGTGCACTTCTGCAGGATGCTCTGCAGAGCCTTCTTACTCTGAAATATAACAATGTGGTTTTTCAGTGCACTATCACAGATAAAATTAAATTGTGCTTTATTTTGGCAAACAGTTGAATTGATTTTGGTGGCGATGAGTCATTCCACTAGAAAAAAAAATGTGCTACATTTCTTACTTTGACCTGCAGATCCTCTGAGCTGCTGGGATCCATGTAGTAGAGTTGCAGCAGCCTCGGCAGCAGGTTGGCTGCGGCCACTGCGTTGGCGTGTTCGGGGGTGTGGCGCCCTATCTGGCCGATCGACCACACTGTGGCCGACTTGATTGATGTACTGTTCAGACTCCTCAGACAGACACAGTGCCAGCTGGGGCACCCCCTGCAGGACAGGAGGACGCAGCACAACAGGGTGGGCTCAGTTGATGTGACCTATATACTGGGCATGGTGGGTTTTAGTGGAGAATTCAGTTAGCTGAGACCTTAGAGAGGATGACAGCCATGCCATGGCCAGGTTTTCACTGTGAGCTGCCACATATCCCAGCATCATGATCCCTGGCAACCGCAGGGTTCCACGGCAATCACTCAGGTAGTCAATCACTGCTGCCAGGCTGCCATAGTTCACAATGAACAGTGAAAGCTTTAGAAACACACACACTCATACACTCATACGAACGTCACTCAGGGTGTGTTGGTGCACTCGTGCTGACAACTGTGAGTGTGCAGTACCTCTGGCGTGTGTTTTGCCACCTCACTCATCAGGGTGATGACCTTTTTCCTCACATACTCATCCGGGTCTCTGAGGCAGGTCACTGCTGCAGGGAAGACCTCCTCCGCTACCTCCTCCGCATCACCATCTCTGCCAGGCTGACCGACCGAGTGCTTGCTGATCTGGCTGAGGGCAGCGAATACCTGCCTCTGGATGGAGAAATGATTCACATTTTGGAAAATTAAACTTATTTACAGCTTCACATTTCCCACACGAAACAGAAACATCTGTGTTGGAATAGTTTATTTATTGTTTAAATGTTAAGATTATGTTTTTTCTCAAGTTGTCAGGTTGGAGTGCAGATAAGATGTGGGATTGAAAAATGTTTTTAAATGAGTCTTAAATAAAACTGTCCTCTTGGAAAAATTGCACATTTGGTTCAGATTTCACTCCTTTTTTTTTTATTTTTTTTTTTAGCTTTTTTCCCCCTAAGGGTAACAAAAAACGAACTTTTATATCACTTTATTTTAGAAATCTAATTATAAGTTTTTATTTTATTACAGCAGTGATGACTCAGTGTTAGGAATATTTAAAGTCTATTTTTTACACTTCAGTTCTGTATTTTTGAATACAATCAGGTTGTGTATATATATATATATATATATATATATATATATATATATATATATTAGGGCTGTCAATTTCTCAAAATAATTAATCAGATTAATCGCATGACTGTCAATAGTTAATCATGATTAATCGCAAATTAATCGCATATTTTTATCTGTTCTAAATCTACCTTATACAGATCTTTTTCAAGTTGTATTACTCTTATTAATACGAGTTCTGACTAGAACCAGGAAATACGACCATATTAGTCCAGTCCTGAGGTCTCTGGCTTCCTGTCACTCAGAGAATAGACTTTAAAAACAGCTCTACTTGTGTTCAAGTCTCTTCATGGCCCCAAAGTCCATCTCTGACATGTTAGAGCCATATGAACCAACCTGGACTCTGAGAACCTCAGGTAGTGGTCTCCTGCTGGTGTCCAGAGTCAGGACTAAACAAGGTGAAGCTGCATTTCAGTTTTATGCTCCTAAAATCTGGAACAGTCTTCTAGAAGATGTGAGACAGACCTGAAATCTGACAATGTTCAGATCCAGACTGAAAACAGTTCTGTTTAGATGTGAAGATGATGACTGGAAGGATTTTATCTGCACTCTTCAGTTTAAATTTAATTAATTAGTTTTTTTATTAATTAATTTTATTTATTATTGATTATTTTTATGCTAGTATGGAATGATTCTATTTGCCTTCTTGTGATTTTATGCATCTGTAAAGCACTTTGAATTGCCTTGTGTACGAATTGTGTTCTACAAATAAAGTTGCCTTGCCTTGAGAGTACACAAATGCTCGCCTTATGCAAAACAAATGCATGTTTATTTATTGCTACAATCCAAAATCCATTATATATTATATATATATATATATATATACTCAATATTTTCTCTTATGTTCTTCATACAAATATTTTCGTGGTTTGCTTCAAACGGGGGGGGGGGGGGGGGGGCCTCTCTGCATCAGCGCTCTCATTACCCGACAAGTGATATTTCAGTAGTCGGACTCCGGTGGTAACTAAATTCACATCAACAGCAAACACAAACAACATTTATCTTGTGGAGTTAGCCATCAGGCAAGGTTTTGAAGCTAAACTTACCATTCAAAATAGTATCTTTTGTATCCATTTTATCCCAACTACTGCTAACGGAGGTATGTTTACGTCTGTCTGTCTGCGGCATGGCCGTCGACGTCAGTGCATGGCTTCCTGTTTGGACAGGACTACGAAGGACTACAGGACTACGGAGGGGCCCGAGGCTCAATAAACCTACTCTCCTCTCTGCTATTGTACATCAACGGCCAGGCTAAGGCTCGCGTTAATCCGCGTTTAAAAAATTAGTTGCGTTAAAATTATTTTGCGTTAATCACGCGTTAACGCGTTAACTTTGACAGCCCTAATATATATATATATATATATATATATATATATATATATATATATATATATATATATATATATATACACACAGTGTTGGGCCACACCATGTGATCACAGAGAAAAAGAAAGACAAAGGAAATCTTTTAAAACTCTAATCCCCAGCATTCCTTGCAAGTTCACACCTAGGTGTGAACGTGATGTCACGGCCTCTCAGTGGCCGCAAGCCCCTAGTCTCAGCGGGGTTCCCCAAACGAGGCGGATCGCAGACCCGCCGCTTAAAACAGAGTGAACGCGCTGAGATCGCTCTCTTGCTTCTCCGCTCTCTGACCTGCACCCACGAAAGTCAGGACAAGCTGAGCCGCTCCTGCGACCACCCGCGGAGCGTAAACCTCTCTTGCTTCCACCCTCGCTTCCACTCCGGCCCCTCTTTCTCTTGCTCCTCGCCTTCCCTCTGGACCACCCCGCAACTTCCCTCCTGACCCAAGGAAACTTTTCCAGGCCTCAGCCCCGAGCCAGCGACCACGAGGCCTCCCAGTAACGCGCCAGCCAGCCGCCGGCTACAGAAAGACCGGTCGACGCGTCCCATACCTGTACCAGAAGTGACCCGCGCATCGGCGTGAGAGAGGCACGGTACCGACGGGAGACGCTGCTGCAGAATCGCCTGAACGGAGGATCGGTCGCGGCGAGAGCCTGCCGCCTGCAACCCCCACTGAAGCCGAGGAACCAGGCCCGGACGAAGCAGAGCCGCTCCGGATCACCAACGGAGCGTAAAACGAAAGACCGGCGAAGCCGCCCCCAAAACACGATCACCTTTTCCCCGGACACTTCAACGCCACCGATCGCTTCTCAGAAGCGTGACAAGTAAGAGGCTTTAGTGTTCTGGGCAGAGTTTAGTTAGCTGTGTACCATATACAGTTTTCTTGTGCTTGTGCACGTGTTAGAACCGGACCGTCGGTCCGCTGTAATCCATACACTTTTATCATTGCCGGCAGCAGCAACCCCGCTCGCCGTTCTCGATTCAGAACCAGAGCAGCTCTGTGGAGTGATCCACACTGCTGCATCTGTGAGAGCGACGGATCGCGGTTGCTGGTCACAGAATTACCCAGTTAAGCATCAGCTACTGTTTATGATTGAGTCCACCGGTCCCCGCCGGTGCGTGTCTGTCCACGTGATCGCGGTTGTTTCCTCGCCATCAGCTGGTCGCGCTGTGATTTCAAACAACAGTCAGGAGAGAAGTGCAGAGTTGCTCCGCGCTCCTCGACCTGTGGAAATCCTCAGAGCGATCACCGCTGTGGCTAGAAATCACTTTTATTCGTGGACTTTGTTCTGCCTTTCCTCTGTCTCCATACTAACACCTTCGGGCGAGAACACCACGTGATCTCGTCCACCATCTTGTGCCGGCCTATCGCGCGAGTCGGCGGCCATCTTGGTTAAGGCGGGACCACGACGTGACTCCGTCCGCCATCTTGGGTGCTCTCCCGCGAGGACCGGCGGCCATCTTAAACATCCCGATCACACACACACACACACACGCACACACACACACACACACACACACACGTGTATATAGGTTCACACTGGTTTCCTTTGAATGTTTGATTTGCTTCTGTTAGTTTTAGTCATCTTTTAGTCAGTAGATATCAGGATCTTAATTCAAGTGTTTGTCCCTTTTAAATATTTGTGTTAATAAATTCTGATATTCTAATGAGAGAAGTTGTCTGTGGTTATTTTATACAGTTTTGCAACATTGGCTGGTTGAAGAGGTCTGTGCTCGGACTCACATCTTCTGTTGCTCGATAGCGCCACACCTGGTCACAGGCTGGCACGCATCGAACAACAGCCATTTTTTTGAGACTGATTATGCCATTTAGTCCTTTTTCCTGATCTATCAGGTGGTGCCCCGTTTCATTTTGTTAAATTTCTGGTTATTACCAACCGCCCCTCAAGACGGTTGATAATAACCATTTTTGGACTAAACAAGCACATTATACGCCTTATTGCACAACATAAATGGTGCCCAGTGTGAGGGCTACTAACATACCAGCTTTGTTGCAGGTCTGTGTGAAATAACCTTTTGATCATTTCAAGTTATAATAATTTTCCAGAAATTATTATCTTTTAACATAATGATGCTCTATCTCTAAATTTTACTGGTATTGAATACCCAACTTCTCGTAACATAAGCATAACTCCAGGTGTGTTCTGTGTAGTGTTTTACTGTGTGGCATTGGTTAGTGCACTTAGGGCTGCATGGAATTTCCACAGCCAAGTTAACAACTAAAACTACTCACAAGAGGTGTAAGCAGCCTACACCTGCTAACAACCAGCTAGCGAGCTAAGAGTAGTTGAACTAACAGTTGCAGTCTATTGTTATTGTGTAAGCCATAGGTTAAAACCCAACCTGTGCATTCATAACAGCACTGCAAACCCCTTTTTGAATTTTTAAGTAACTTTATTCTACCCTACTCAACAATGTGTGGTGTAGACCTCCTTCCACCAGGGACCGAGCTCTTCTCAAAACCAGCCCACGCGGAAAGCACGGTGGCTGGTTCCACTGGTTTCTCCCCTGAGGAGACAAACTACTTTAACAGTTATAAACTCAGCACTTGCATAAGGATACAGGAGTTGATCGCACTTATTCAGGATCAAACCAGAGAAACGCATATTTCAGATATGCTTGGTTGTAAGTCCCAGCTCTATGCAGAAGAGCTCATTCAGAGGCTGAAGAGCCATGAAGAATCATGGCAGCCCCGTGAACAGTCGCTCAAGCTCCGTGAGCAGGCATTGTTCCTCCGTGAGCAGGCACTCCAGCTCCGTGAGAAGTCACTGTACCTCCGTGAGCTGTCTTTTGAGTCCCGTGAGCGTTCACGACCGAGCTCTCCCAAAATGCACCACAGCTGGGAAGAAAGCTGGCAGGTGAATAACAGTTCACCACTGGAACCTGATTATGTGACTGATCAACTTTCTGATATTCATTCTCTCAATAAGCAGGTGCAGCCTTGTGACAAGAGGCTCAGCCCATCCCACACTGACCCGTGGCCAGCAGCGGCTGTAAGAGCAGATTCGCCAGCCAGTCTGTGTTTCCCTCCTGAGCCGCAGGCCACCCTGAGTAATCAGGTCCCAGATCTCATCACCTGGGACGAAGCTTCAGCTGTGTCCACAGAGAATAAAGGGGGAGTGGCCCCAAAGTGTGCACACCCCACCATCCTTCGACACGCCACTCTGTGCTCTGGAGATCCACGACACAGGTGGAGCCACACTGTAGCTCAAAACCCTTTTGAACCACCACCCGCTGTCCAAAGGCACGCATCGTGTGGTTCACAAACAAACCTCAACCAGATTTCTTCTCCATGTCATCGGAGAATAAGTCCTGTCGCTGGGTACGATGACCACCAGTACCAGGACAGTTCTTCTGAGTCTGATGGACCTGGCCAGTCCTATGGACGTGGCCTTCGGTACCATCACCTTGAGTCCCTGGCCAGGGACATAGAACACTTCGACCCAGATAATCGAAAATCAAACATTGACGATTATCTTGATGAGGTTGAGTTTTGCCTCCGGGATTTGCCACACGCCTCATCCCGTGAGAAATTAAAGCTCCTCTGGAAAACCACAGGTAGGAGCGTCCACATGTTCATGAAGACTCTCCCTCTAGAGACCAGAGACTGCTACTCAGCAGTCTGTCAGGCTCTACAGGAAGAGTATTCAACCCACACTGACCCAACCTCTGCTAGTTTGGCTGCTTTTGCCATAAAGCAAAAGAAGTCAGAGCCACCCCGGAAATACTATTGGCGCTTGCGAGCTGCGTATTTCCAGGGACGTAATGCACCAGGCCTGGAGGAGGACCGTAATTTTAAGTCCTTGTTCCTTCATAACCTCCATGAGAGCGTGCAGTTCCATGTCAAAGTGCACTGCAGAATGAGGAACCTCAGCATGAAGGAAATCTGCAGATATGCACAATTTGCGTGGGAGACTCACCAACGGCCAGGTACAGGTGCTGAGAGTGGCTCTGAGAGTGACAGCTTGGCACTCGAGGGCAAAGGAACGCCCCACTCCAATGCTGACACTAATTTGAGGTCCAAGAGATCGCGCAGGCGCTTCTCATTAGCAGAGGATCAGAACGAGGGGGGTGGAGCCTGGCACCAACCCCCTGACCAACCAACACATGCACCTCAAAACATCACACCAGTCGATTCCAGAACATCCTTGGAATCAAACACACCCACTCACCTGCTTCTCTAACCTTTTCTTCTTCTTTTTCTTCTTCACCTTTTTTTCAGTTTATACCACTGTTTATTGAAGTAGATACTAGCAGACGTAGATAAGTAGGTTTGATGCAGTCTCTGCCCAGACGTTGCCTCTACTCTGCCCAGATACTAAGCCTCCAACCTCTTGAACTGTTTTAAACTATGAACTTTGAGTTTTTCCAGTCCCAGGCAAAACCGGACGGTGACACATGGACTGTTCGACCCGTGGGTAGTCCCAAAGACTACGACCGGCATCCTAGTCTTCGGAACTAAGGGGGGATGTTGGGCCACACCATGTGATCACAGAGAAAAAGAAAGACAAAGGAAATCTTTTAAAACTCTAATCCCCAGCATTCCTTGCAAGTTCACACCTAGGTGTGAACGTGATGTCACGGCCTCTCAGTGGCCGCAAGCCCCTAGTCTCAGCGGGGTTCCCCAAACGAGGCGGATCGCAGACCCGCCGCTTAAAACAGAGTGAACGCGCTGAGATCGCTCTCTTGCTTCTCCGCTCTCTGACCTGCACCCACGAAAGTCAGGACAAGCTGAGCCGCTCCTGCGACCACCCGCGGAGCGTAAACCTCTCTTGCTTCCACCCTCGCTTCCACTCCGGCCCCTCTTTCTCTTGCTCCTCGCCTTCCCTCTGGACCACCCCGCAACTTCCCTCCTGACCCAAGGAAACTTTTCCAGGCCTCAGCCCGAGCCAGCGACCACGAGGCCTCCAGTAACGCGCCAGCCAGCCGCCGGCTACAGAAAGACCGGTCGACGCGTCCCATACCTGTACCAGAAGTGACCCGCGCATCGGCGGCGTGAGAGAGGCACGGTACCGACGGGAGACGCTGCTGCAGAATCGCGAACGCCTGAACGGAGGATCGGTCGCGGCGAGAGCCTGCCGCCTGCAACCCCCACTGAAAAGCCGAGGAACCAGGCCCGGGACGAAGCAGAGCCGCTCCGGATCACCAACGGAGCGTAAAACGAAAAAAGACCGGCGAAGCCGCCCCCAAAACACGATCACCTTTTCCCCGGACACTTCAACGCCACCGATCGCTTCTCAGAAGCGTGACAAGTAAGAGGCTTTAGTGTTCTGGGCAGAGTTTAGTTAGCTGTGTACCATATACAGTTTTCTTGTGCTTGTGCACGTGTTAGAACCGGACCGTCGGTCCGCTGTAATCCATACACTTTTATCATTGCCGGCAGCAACCCCGCTCGCCGTTCTCGATTCAGAACCAGAGCAGCTCTGTGGAGTGATCCACACTGCTGCATCTGTGAGAGCGACGGATCGCGGTTGCTGGTCACAGAATTACCCAGTTAAGCATCAGCTACTGTTTATGATTGAGTCCACCGGTCCCCGCCGGTGCGTGTCTGTCCACGTGATCGCGGTGTTTCCTCGCCATCAGCTGGTCGCGCTGTGATTTCAGGAGAGAAGTGCGAGTCCGCCTCCTGGGAGGAAGTGAGAGTTGTCCGCTGTCCTAGAAATCACTTGGAATTCCGCAGAGTTCTGTTCTGTCTCCATATAACACCTTGGCTAACACCACGTGCGCCATCGGCCAGCGCGAGTCGGCGGCCATCTTGGTTGACGTGACTCCGTCCGCCATCTTGGGTGCTCTCCCGCGAGGACCGGCGGCCATCTTAAACATCCCGATCACACCACACACACACACACACACACACACACACACACACACACACACGTGTATATTAGGTTCACACTGGTTTCCTTTGAATGTTTGATTTGCTTCTGTTAGTTTTAGTCATCTTTTAGTCAGTAGATATCAGGATCTTAATTCAAGTGTTTTGTCCCTTTTAATATTTGTGTTAATAAATTCTGATATTCTAATGAGAGAAGTTGTCTGTGGTTATTTTATACAGTTTTGCAACATTGGCTGGTTGAAGAGGTCTGTGCTCGGACTCACATCTTCTGTTGCTCGATAGCGCCACACCTGGTCACAGGCTGGCACGCATCGAACAACAGCCATTTTTTTGAGACTGATTATGCCATTTAGTCCTTTTTCCTGATCTATCAGGTGGTGCCCCGTTTCATTTTGTTAAATTTCTGGTTATTACCAACCGCCCCTCAAGACGGTTGATAATAACCATTTTTGGACTAAACAAGCACATTATACGCCTTATTGCACAACAACAGTCATGGAAAAAATTATTAGACCACCCTTGTTTTCTTCAGTTTCTTGTTCATTTTAATACCTGGTACAACTAAAGGTACATTTGTTTGGACAAACATAACGATAACCACAAAGATTGCTCATAAGAGTTTAATTTAAGAGCTGATATCTTACCATTTTCCATAGTTTTCTTGATTATAACCTAAA
>JAGFBZ010001259.1:0-39500 GCA_018398805.1 Hirundichthys speculiger | reverse complement strand
AAACAGCACCAGTTGATTATTTCACATCTCCTCTGATCATAAAAATTGTGATTGTTTTTTCTTTTCTTTTCTCTCAGAATCATCTTACCTGCAACTTTTACTGTCTGCTCAGTAAATGAGAAGCATTTATGTTCTGCTTTGCATATCACATACTTCAGTTCCTTCCACTGACTCAAAGAAACTGTCAAATCACTGATTATATGAGTTGTGTTTGCAGCCTGCGTCACTGCATCAGTTGGTCCAGGTGTCCCATCCAGCAGCCAGATCAGCTTGGCTTCAAACACACTGCTGATCGAACATGTGGCCTTCACATGAGAGCTTGTCATTACTGTCTTGAAGTCTGGGATCTCCACATGAATGGAAGGAGGGCTTCTTCCATGGACTGGAGAAAAAAGTGTCAGGTCACATATGTTAATCCAATCTAAGTTACTCAATTCTATACAAAATCTATTGTTTCAAAATCAGCATGTTGCTGATATTACTTCTAATTTAATATTTGCTGTGCATACATTACTCACTTTGACAAATGCTTGATGTCTTTTCATAGGTTCTGTCTTTGTGAAAGGACTTGCAGGTAAAACTGGAGCCTTTAACCCACTCTGACATATTTGGCTCGATCTCAGTGGTCAGACTGTAGGTTTTCTCTTTCTCTCCCTCCACACTCACCAGATTTCTTTGCAGCGGCTTAATATCAGATAGCCGCTGGTTATTCTGTTGCCACTCCACTCTCAGTTCTTTGGGATAGTAGCCACTTAGAGTGCAGATGAGTCTGACCTGTGAGACCCCAAATTCACCTTCCCAGACAGGGTACAAGGTGATGTTTGGAGCCACAATCTGGAGCACTGAGACAGAAGAGAGATTACATGTCTTCATATGCTTCCTTCTGAATGTTAGCATCGACTGTTTGAAAAACACAAGCTGATTTGATTTCATTCATATATACCTTCAGATTTTGGTCAGCAACCAGCTGCCATGAGTGTTAGTTTTTAGACTAGATGGCAGAATTCTTCTTTTACTGTGTGTGGTGGTGTAAGGATGTGCAGAAATGAGGCTGAAAGTTCGTTGCACAGATGTTGAGCTTGACAAGCCAGAGTGATCAGGTTATACAGAGAGAGGAAGCTTTGAGTAACACCCAGGTCCCAAAAAAGGACAAAATACAGAAGTGAAACGACACAAAGAGCAACAGAGCGTTGCAGACAGCAGGTGTGAGGTGGGGTTATAGCAGTAAAAGAAACAGAGAGCACATTTAAATATCACATTTGTTTACATCAGCTATCGGAACGACTTCTTCTGATGACTTTGCCAAAAGTTTTACTTACAAGCCCAGTAATTATAGACTGCAACGTTAACCAACTGTGAAATCTTCAAATTTACACCCAGAGATGTACATGGACCGTTGACTCCAGATGTCAGTGGAGGATGAGAAACATATCATGAAGGACATGATGCAAAGTGTTCAATGACCTGATCAGTTTTATGCTTTAAGTAAAACTACAAACAAAACGTAACGCAAGAGAGAAAAAAATGACGATTACACCAAGAATTATCTTCATTAAAATGTTTATTTTTCAAAAAATAAGCTTATTTTCAAAAAGGTTTCTGTAATTACAATGAAAGAGAAATAACATGTTTGATTACTTACTCACCAAAAATCAATGGATATTTAAGAAGAATTGAGAAAAAGACAAAAAAAATCATTAAAGGTTATTTTTGGATTCTTCATCATTCATTTGATCTGAAAAGAGATAAAAAGAGAAAAAAAAGAAAAACTTGTAAATGCACATGACCAAAATCAAAACGTCTCAGCTGAACTTTCTGAATGAGTTTCTGACTTTAATACATGATCAGTGTTTACACACACAACAGATACAACTTTGTTCCATCTCAAACTAGAATTAAATCTACTGAGTTACCATCAATATTTATCACCTTTTTGTTTTTGGGGTGTTTTGTTTTCTTCCATTACCTATTTATCTATTTAGTTATCTTTTTATTAGGGTTGGGCAAAAAAAAAAAAACAGGATGACTGCCCTGGCAGTGGCAATAAGCTTTATTTTATTTTACATTTTTTAAGATGAGATATACAATAAATTTGTGTTACTGACAAGTGCTGATGTTAAAAGTGTTTGAACAACAAATTTTATGGCACTTTAGTTCATATGGCAGCAGAATATTTAAATAAAAGTGCACTTTACACTACTTTTGAATTCATTATTTGATTTTGTGTACATATTGTGATTAATGGTGATTAATCAGGGAAATCATGCGAATAATCACGATTAGAATTTAAATCATTGCCCAACCCTACTACTTATCTCTTTCAATATCTATTAAACATAATCAACTTTCTGAGACATTTTTGCAAATAAACAATTACTGTAAAACCTGCAGAAGTATAATTTAATCCTCTTAACACGTTCCAGACATTTAAATAAAGTTTACCATTTGCCAGGCTGGAGTTTATTCAAGACTCATTTAATTTCATTCCCTTACAATAGTGCAAATATTTTAAGCAATATGAAGAAAGTTTCCTACGTATGCATTAAATTGTTTTTATTGAAGTAGTGTTACTGTGCCTAATGGTGCTTTTGAAAATTACTTTTGACTCATTTTAACATGTTAGAAGACTTTGCTGTTGTAGGTCCTGAGGTCATTTTAGTTTTAGTAAAAGTATCTTTAATAGCATCAAGATTTACAGTTCTGTGTCATTTTTACTGAGGCAGTTTACAGTGATGACTGAATGATGACTGTTATATTGTGTTACATTTTTACATCCCAACTATAGTCTGTACACTGATTAAGAGAAGCCTGAACTAAATCCATGAATTTAGGAAACTCACTCTGTTTAATTATACTGGACTGTAAAATTATCACATTGTTGAAATAACTGTGAATATATCCTTTTTTGTCTTTTTAAAGTTGTGACCTTTTTACATTTTTGAACTTTTGCCACATTTATCTTAAGTTAAAAAAAACCTTTCAACAAGAACGGTATATATATGATTTTATAATTATACAATTTTATATTCATCTTATATTAATTTTACACACACATATCTCTACACATCTGTCTGTCGTAATCATGTTGAATATTTCATTTTTAGCCGCATATAGTTAGTTTTTCAGCTTTTTCTAGACTGCTTTAACATATAAATGTTTACCTTGACAGCAGTGGTTCCAATAGTGAACACCAAAGAGATGAGGAAGAGAAGGATGAAGGTGAGAGCCGTCTTTGCCATGTTATCGTCCTCTGCCTCGGTGGCCCCGTTCCAGTGGCAACTGATTACAATCAGGAGTTCTTCTGTTGCTGCACAGTCATCAATAAGTTAACTCTTTGGACAATCCACACTTGTAGACACAGTGACCAACCTTTCTATTAGGTTACTTTAGTTGCTCACTGAACTGTGATTAATCAGTTAGTCCATCAACTGCAAGTGTCCTATAAATTATATTAGCTTTGCATTTCTCTCATTGATTCAACTTTTTTATATTATTATGATTATATCCCTTTTGTATAATCATGAACTTGTCCTGTAATGATCCTGACTTGCTTGGAGAGACCTTGTTATCAGTGTGGCTGGTATGACTTGGTTTATATGTGACAGAGAGAAGCAGAGCCGGGGATTAAAGAAAAAAAGTGTTTCATTTGTTTTGTTTGGAGTGCAAGACTGAGTAGAGGAAACACAGATGCACAAAGACAAGTCACAGAAGCTGAGTTAGCACTCTGTCTGCAAATAAACGGACAAAACTGGATTTACGTAATGATACTGCTGCCTGAAGTTAGTGACATGTTGGTATTCTTGGGAGTAAAATGTTATATTAAAATGATTTACAAGAATTTAACCTCTGTTTGGACCTTAAACAAGCAGATATTTACACCAAATGTGTGTTTCATCTGGACTGGACTGTGACTGTACACTTAAAATGAACTTTTACCTCATAATGTTAGTTCAGTAAAGACATAAAGTGCAAGCGACAAACAAAAACAGAATTGTTGTTTTTTTTTTATTTTGAATATGCATTAAAACACACAAACACAATGTCAATAAACACAATATCACAAGCAAACAACATCCAACAAAAGAAGAGAAGACACAGAGACACAAAACAACATCTACTATGCCTTGCACTTTTCAGGGATGCTAATGTTCAGGTTGACCAGGTTGGTTTGATCAGATGTTCTGTATCCAATGGATCTGACAATGGATTTAGTTGAGTTTCCAATGGACTCGTGGTAAACAACACAGCTGTACACCACATCAGCCTGTTTCCACTGATCAAGGCTGAGGGTTAACTGGCTGTAAGCAGAGAACAATCGATTGATTTCTACAGCGTTTGTGGTATTGAACTCGTATTCTGGGCCTGCTTCCTCGTCATCAACGAACCAAGACACAAAAATGTCCTGAGGGGAGAAGTCTTTCACATAGCAAGTCAGGGTCACCACTTCTTTTCTAGTATGTTCTACTGGAGGCAGCATAAACACTGAAGGATGTGGAGAAGTTCCTCCTGCAAGCACAACATAACAATTAAACTCTGTGTGATGATTAAAAATATCAGGAATCCTTAAGGAAATACGTGCTGCAAAAAATAGCACAATTAAAACATTTTTTTTAGCTGTAAATTGATGAATAAGTTTTCTCACCGTTACTTCTTTCGTAGAGCGTCTTCAGTGGCAACACCTGGTTACTGTGTTGAACGACGCAGTAGCGTTTCACCCCTTGGTGCCATTCATCATAAGTGATGTCAAGAACATGCTCAAAGCTTTTTCTAAATTTGTCACCCTTTACTCTTTCAGCCATTTCACCTCCATTTTCATCCTCCCACCAAATCTCCTTCACACTACCGTCGTTGACCTCGATTTGACATGTAAGCTGTGCCTTTTGTTTCAGAAATATGTCCTCAGTTTTGGGGCCAATGATAGTTACATCCACATCTGCAGTAGGACATCCAGGACCACCTGAGGAAAGAATAAATGAAGAACTGTTAAACAGAAATCTTTGCAAAACAGCTGGAATTGAATTAGAGTGCAAAATTTTCAAAGAAAAACCAACAGGATACTCACAATCTGAAAAAGGCTTGTAGGTCACATTATGTTCTTTGACTGAAGGATTGTTTTCCCATTTCCCCTCGAACACACATGTAAATATTGTCTCACCAGTCAACTCACTGGACTTTACTGAGAGGAAACTTGCAGCACTGTACAGTATCGTTCCATTTGTGTCATTTCTTTGTCCGGTCAATGAACTGATCTCGTCTATTTTGCTGGTGAATTTCCTGCCATCTTTCCTCCAACTGATCTCAAATTTTTTGGGAGAAAAATCTTTGGCTAAGCAGGAAAAGGTGGCCTCCTTTTTTTCCTCATCAAGGGAGTAACCCGTTATAAGAGTCGGCAACTTATAAACCACCTCTGAAAAACAAGCACATACACAAATATATGTTTGCAGAAGCAACAAATAATATATTTATAAATATTAATACATATATGCAGAAGCTCAAGAAAACAGAGTGCTGTCATAACCATGTCATCAAGACTTGTTAGACTATAACTGGTTAACACAATATGATTGAGGTTATGTGTTTGATTTCATTTGAATAAACATGTAAATATCATAATGATGCTCCTCAAATGAACATTTTAACTATTTTGCTGTCATACGGGTCCAGAGGAAAATATCTGCTTTTTATATCACATCAATAAACAGCAGAGCTTTAACGTTCACTTCTGCATATACATTAACTGGCAAGCAAACAGAGATTTGAAGTGAATGTTAATTGTGTTAATAATAAATAGACAGTAAGAACAGAGGATGGTAGGAGTCAGGAAGAAGAAGAATTATTCAGATAGAAGGACAGAAGCAGACCACAGCACTGTAGTGTAGGACAGGTGAAGAAGACACGACACATTAGTGAAGATGAAAACAGAAATAGTCAGATGCTGAATGTGATGAAGGTTTTTTCATCAAATGTAACACATTTACAGATCTGCCCCGTTGAAGCCCTCAAGGTTTGGTGTAAATGTCGTCCCCTGAAATTTAAACCAATTACTTCTCTGTCTTGTTTATTTCATTTTTCATTTGCAAAATTGCCATAAAGCCTGACTCAAATAATAATTCCCAGAAAGCCCAAAAGACTTCAATCAAACTGTTCCTGTTGACTGGATTGTAGCTCCAGAAGTTGTTTTAGACTTACTGACGCAGTTAGAGTCAGTTACTGACTGGTACCTTTATGAGCAGTCAAAATATTGCATTCATTACTTCAGTCAATTAAGAAACATTAATTAGTAATAAAAAAAATCTCAAACAAAATAAATATAATTTCCAAAACTCAATGTTTAAAAAATATAAATATCAAAAATAATTAGTTTTGGCTTGTTATGTCATAAAACTGGGAACATGTCAATTAAAATAGAAATTATTTGTTAAAAAACAAAGATTTCTGACTCAGCATCAGACTTACCTATTTTTACAATATCTGCTTGTCCTCCTCCTGCAGCGTGATTCACGACACATTGGTAAGGCTTTTTTGCGTCCCAGTCCTGTCTGCTCACTTGGATTTGACTGATTCCAATATAAGCGCTGTCTTTCGGTATTGAAGGGTACTGGATGAAGTCTGTCAAAGAGGTGCCGCTCTGGCTCCATGTGAATGTCAGTGTGGACGGGTTGAAACCGGTGGCGAGGCAGCCGAGGATGACGTTTTCTCCTCCTTCAGAACCACATGGCATCATAGGAAAGACAGTTGGACGCGTAGAACATGCTGAGAAAGAAGAAACAGATGTAAAATTAAATCACAAAAAAATAAAATAAAGTCAAATATGGATCATTCTTCAGGAAGAGTTCAAACGACGCCACTGGGATGATGCAGTGATGTAACAATGAACATCATGAAACACATAATCAGCAATCAATGTTGAATGATTCAAAGTCCGTCCATGGATGAACATTGATGATTTCCCATTTGATTTATTGACTCGATTTACTGTATTAACATAACCTTCCCTCAATAAGACCATTTGTCCAGTTTTTAAATGATTTTAACTAAATTGGCTCACTATCAATGCACCACTTGAACAATCATTGGTCATATTTTACAACTGATTAAAGGAAGATGTTAATGAATAAAAAAATATCCTTCAACTGAACTGATGATAAAATCTTACAAAATGTTTAGTTTTGCAGTTATGAATGAGATGAAACAGTGTTCTTACCTGATGAAACAGTCACCATTGTACCTTTTCCCCAGTAGTCAAAAGCACCCCAGTTACACAGTGATGAAACTACTTAACTCTTACTACAAAAAGTATTTTTTACTCCTGGTGAACACGAAACTCCTTTAGAATTTAAATCTTAATCTCAGTTTTTTATGAAATCCACTCAAATCATCCAAAAACATAGTTTATGATATTTTAAACAATATCACATTTGAGAACATTAGATTTTTGTCTCAAAAAAATCAACAGGGACATTAAATTTGAGACCTTATATAATAACTTACACTGGAACATAAAAATGACATTTAAAAATCTAAAACACATCCGACAGCAGGTTTGAAATCAAATGAAGCTTACCTGATGACACTGTTACCATCGTGCCTTTTCCCCAGTAGTCGAAAGCCCAGTTATCACAGTAAGAAGAGTAAATACACTCTCCTAACAAAAACTCTACCACAATGTTCTGTTGTTCTCTTTCACCTTGTTTACTTCAATAAATAATTAAACTTTAATACCTGACCACAGAGTTATGATCTTTTTATTTATCTTTTTCTTTTTTTCTTGTTTTCATAAATGTATGTCAAGTGACAAAATACTGTTTTCTGTTTTATAACTGGCCAATAGTCGTGACACACATTTTTATCCGAAAGATATCATTTATTGTAATTTTTATATTTTCTTCTCTAATTACAAATAATGACATCTTCTTACCTGAGGTGACTGTGACCATGGTGCCTTTTCCCCAGTAGTCAAAAGCGTAGTCACAGTGAAACAAATGATCACCTACCCCAAACTAAAACCTGCTCAGTTTCCACGTCTCATTATTTTCTGATTGTATATAATCAATAAAAACTAAAATCTGGCATATTTTCCTTTAATTTAAAATATAGAAGAATTAGTGAAACAGGATTTTCCTAAAAAAAGATTAGTCTTTACAGCTGCAGATTTGTCAGACAGTTTCCAGAAATGAATGGCCTACGAGGCATTACAACTGTATTTCCAAAAAAAAGTAACAAAGTCGCTTTCAAAATAAAGTCTGCACACTAAAGAAAAGAAAAATAGATGAGCTTACCTGAAGTGACTGTAACCATTGTGCCTTTCCCCCAGTAGTCAAAAGCATCATCACAGTGTTGCATCTCAACAAATCCAACATACAAAAACTCCTCAAAGACCCTGTTGATGCCCCTGAGTCTAAATGTTCTCCACTGAACGTTTAAATGGAATATTTCCTTCTTTAATATGATTAATATGAAGACAAAGAGCTGTTTTTTTTACCTGTTGTGACAGTTACCACTGCTCCTTTCATCCACCGAGCAAAAGTCTGGTCGCAATTTAATAAACAAGGACATAACAAAAACTACAATCACACAAAAACTATTTTGTGTGATTTTAATTCCTCGAGGTCTAAATATTCCAAATTAAACAGTGGGATTCTCACAATGTTGGTCAAAAGAAGAAAAGCTTAGTTTTTTACCTGTTGTGACAGTGACCGTTGTTCCTTTTCCCCAGTAGTCAAAGTAATTGTCACAGTGACAGATTTCAAAAGCACTTCAGTGCAAAAACATGTCACACATTTGTTTCATGTATGAAATTCTCTGACTTGATAAGAAAATACTGGAGCATACCCAACATTTACCCTGATATTTTACTGTTGCTACAGTTTATGTCCCAGTTCATGAAAACAATAAAATCCATATAAATATAACTGAAATAAGAGAAAAATATTCAATTGATTTAACTATAAATATATTAAGAGTTTTACTTACCAGAAGTTACTGTGACTTGTGTTCCTTTCCCCCAGTAGTCAAAGTAGCCATCACAGTGGAAAACTTAAGGCTGATTCCTATACAAATACTGGTTTTAAATAAAAAAAACAAACAAAAAAAAAAACATACAGGATGACTGACAAAGCCATTCCAACTGTACTATTTGTCTGGATTTTCCCTTGAGATACTGATTTCCTGTGGTTTGAATTACATAAAGTTACATCTGCTTGTCAACAGTTAGTGCACACTTCCTCTTTGCCAGACCTTCTTGTCAGCTACTTTTGCAACTGTTCACACATCAGATCCACTTCATGAAGCCAATATTAACATTAATGGTGTGTTGTTGTTCCAGTGTCGAAATTTTCACAATCTGAAATATAGATTGTATTTCATATACATGTTTATTTGACCTGTCAGAAGTTTTACTCAGCCAGACTGAAAATTCTACAAGTAGCTGTTAAATTGATTGATATGGTCCATTGATCTGGACATTGATTGTCCAGAGACCTGATTTCCACAGTTTTTTTTCATCCCAACAGACATGAAAATATATGCAAAGGGAAAAACTTTGCTACTGAATGTTATTAGATTAAAAAGAAAGTTGAATCACATTTAGCAGGTGGCAAAACACACACTTGGTATCCAGTGTGGTTGGGTTTTGTTTCATAATATCAAATCCAGCTACTTGAATGAGTTCATGTTCTTGGCATCAGTCAATACTCAGACTCCGATCTGACGAGTCCTTCAGTTCCCTCGACTCCATATAAACAAATGCAGGAATCCAGCCAGTGAAACAGGAGTTAGTTTTCTCTAACTACAAATAAATATGTCTGAAGTTGACAGCAAACATATCTATAGTAGTAAAGCCTATTTATATAGGAAAAAAATGTCAATAAACACTATTAATAATATCTACTGTATATATGCCTACTTATCTTGATCAAATGGTTTTGATCATTAAATCTCTGATTAAATTTGGCTTCTGGTCTGTACCCATCTTGTTTCTGAGGATCCATGTATGTGAATCATAGCAGAAACACTGACGATGTAGATCATCAGTGTTAAATGCTTCTGTGTTCAGATTCAGGTATGGTTGTATAATGTGTCCCTGTTGCCCCTCTGAGAAAGAAGGTAGTCAGTCAGAGAAGGATGGCTTCGTGCCTTAATTCAGTGCCTTATAACACAAGAAATAACACTTTCAAAATGAGACAGAAAATATAACACACAAGAAAAGTTAGAGATTAAATTAAATTAAAAGAACCGAGTATTGATGTGAGCTACGAAAGTAAAGCCAAGACTATGCAGAAGTTGAACAAAATAAACCCTCTGAAACCACATCAGCTACACGAAACACCAACCAGAATCGATAAATCAAAGACTAAAGTAGAAACCAAACCAACCGAAACCTTCAAGCCTTTTAATACCGGACTAAGTCATGGTGGCCCTCAAATCTGTGGACCACAGAACCCTGGACCAATACTTTTCTTTGTCTTCCATTAAGTACTATTACCAGGCGTGATGGCATAAACTTTCATTGCTATGCAGATGATACTCAGCTCTACCTATCCATGAAGCCGATGAAAACAATCAGCTAGCTGGATTGTAAAAATATCTTTGTGATATAAAGTCTTGTATGACTGCTTATGTCCTGCTACTAAGCCCTGATAAGATGGAGGTTGTTGACTTTGGACCTGAGCGCTTCAGAAACAGACTGTCAAGTCATTTAATAACTTTGGATTGACTTTTGCATCGAGTCCATCTGTGAGGACTCTTGGAATTCTTTCGCCAGGATTTGGTATAATAATGGTTATTATTTGATCTAAAAATATATGAAAATTATATCTCAAATTACAACTGCTGTCTTCCACCTTTGTAACATTATAAAAATATGGAAAATCCTGAGTGAATCAGATAAAACTAGTCCATGCATTTGTTACATTAACATTGGGCAACTTATTAATATTCCCATATTAATTGGATAACCTAAATTAATAGCCTCCAGCAGCAAAAGTTCTGATCTGGTTTGCATGAGAGGTCTTATTTTTCCTATCTTCACCTCCCTTAATTAGTTTACTGTTTAATCCAGGATAGTCTGCTAACATATAATTAATTAGCCAGGCTTCTCTTGCCCGTCTGCAGCTTGTGCAGAACTCTGCTGCACGCCTGCTAACCCAGACCCGTAGGCGTGAGCACATCACTCCCATTCTGGCTTCCCTACACTTGCTCCCTGTGCACTACAGAATCAATTTTAAGCTTCTGCTATTTGTTTTTAAATGCCTGAACAACCTTGCTCCTCCATATCTCTCCAGTCTGCTTCAGCCTTACTGCCCACCTCGATCCCTAAGATCGGCCGATCAGCTGTTGCTGACAGTCACTAAAACAAGGCTGAAGCTCAGAGGAGACAGATAATTTGCTGCCACGGCTCCAAAGCTTTGGAATGGGTTGCCTCTGAATATTAGACAGGCTTCCTCGATTCTGGTTTTTAAATCTCTTTTAAAAACATATTTATTTTCCTTGGCTTTTAACACTTCTTAACTTATTTTGACTGGCATCCTCCAAAACAGCACCTGCCATGAGCCCATCTGTGTCTGTTTTCTGTTTTTAACTGTTTTTAAGTGTTTTATATATGCTTGACTTTTATTTATTCCTTTTTAACTTTTATGTTTTAACATTTTTTATGTTTTTAATGTACAGCACTTTGGCTGCCCCTGTGGTTATTTAAATGTGCTATACAAATAAAGTTGTATTGTATTGTATTATATAAAGCCACTGAGACCCAAACCATTTTTGACCTTAAAGAGCTCATAGCTCCATGTTATCACTGTTCACTTATTTTGCATGTTCAATATATGCCATTATTATTGCTGTTAGAATTGTTGTCTTTTGAGTCTCACAGGCAGAAATCCGTGTGTTTGTCGGTCATCTCAGACCCCCAAGTCTGAGATGACCGCCAATCTCAGACCCCCAAGTCCAGGCACATTTTATAGAATTGGCACTATGGAAATAAAGTGAATTGAATTCAGTAAAATAAAACATCTCTTCCAGGTCTGAATCTGACTGAGTCTGTGCAAACCTGTAGATGTGGGTCAGTTCTTGTCACTTGTTCTCTTCTATATCTTTGGTAAATCAAATATGCAGCTTTCATTTATGGGTCTGCAGGAAGTTGATCAGTGAGGAAGCCACAGCTGCAAAGCAACATGGTATAGCAACCATCACAATTCAGCCTTGTTCTATCATCCTGCCTGCATCTTCAAGACTTCCATAGACATAAAAGAACTGTCAACAGCAGTTCAGATATCATGTAATCAGCGTGAGTAGCAGATTCTGAAAGGCAGCAGTGGTTCTTGTGCCTGTTGTAATGGTTCATCTGGCAACGAATTTACACATAAGGCCCCTCAGGACAGACTGAAAAGAGCCAACTCACACTGCCACAAACATTTCACTGGCACTTGTTGATTGTGGTCTTTTCAAAAGTGTCCCTAGGGCATCATTATATGCCACTTGCAGGCTCTGAAGGCTTGTTTTGTTGTAACAAGACTAAAGATGTGCAGTATACAAGGGAGTCTAATAAGCTCACCTTCACAGAATCATGACATGAAGTGAATTTCTTTAATAAAATGGTTGCTTGCAAGTACAACATTCAGCACTGTTGATAAATATTTATGTGCTGATCTGTAATCCCATCTCCAACATATTTAACATAATTGGAAACACATAAAACACCACCTGCCTTATTAAAGTCATGAAAGGTCATACGCTCGTCATCTCTAATTCTATAGATCATGATGACACTTTTTGCAGAATTATATTTGATGTCATGTTGAACACAATAAGCACAGCACATATGAAGAAGATGTTGGGGACCTGTTGAACTCAGACTAAAGACCACCAAATCATCAGCATACATGACATGAATCACCACTGCACCAGTTCTACACATATTCAAGTGATTTCACAGATCATTCATATAAAAATTAAACAGTTCTGGTGTACCCCAGGCTTCATAAGCTGTGGGAAAAAAAAAAGCTGAAGTTTATTTATGTTGGTGTGTGTGTGAGAGATAGTTGGTGTTTGAGGAGCCAACTACATTTCCCAGATCAGACAGAGTACAGAGGCACTGGTCATGGCTGCACGAGAACAGGCCCTAAACATAAGTAGGTGGTAGGCTACCACACCAGACAGGACTCCAGATGGAGACTGTGCAAAGATGCCCCTGAAACAGTGCAGCACATCACAGCAGGGTATAAGATGCTGGCAGGCAAAGCAGACATGGAACACCACAACCAGGTAGCAGTCATAATACACAAGAACATCTGCACCAGAATGGACTGGAGGTCCCAGGGTCAAGATGGGAGACACCTCCAAAAGGGACTGAGAACAATCAGGCCAACATCCTGTTGGACTTCCAGATCCAAGCTGACAAATTGATGATGGCAAATGAGCCTAGTGGTGGTGGATAAACATCAGAGGACAGCAGTGGCGGTGGATGTGGCCGTCCTGAGCAATAACAACATCAGAAAGAAGGAATATGAGAAGCTTGAGAAATACAAAGGACTGAAGGAAGAGCTGGAAAGAATGTGGAGTGTGAATGCCACAGTTGTGCTAATACTGGTCGGGGCACTGGGAGCTGTAACCCTCAAGCTCCGTGCCTGGTCCTGTTCCTACAGGTCACAACCGGAAGTGGTTCTCAAACTGGACTGTGTTTCGCAACATGTATTATGCTGAGGTGACACCATATAGGCATTGCTGTTTCTTCTTAACCTTTGTGTCGTGTTCGTTTCTCCCACCTTACTTTAGTGCTCCCGGTCAAATCTGACCGGCCTGTTTTAACTGCTCCTACATTAACAGAACCACTGATTAACCACAAATTTTATTTAACTCCTTTTTAAGCTGTAAACAATGTCTCAGACCACTGGTTTACATGAATAACTGCAGTGAATATACATAAAATAGACACAGAAATCAAAATAAAAAAAGTGACCAAATTCACACATCAACATGAGCCTATCATTTCTATGTGTGTGTGTATGTGTGTGTGTGTGTGTGTGTGTGTGTGTGTGGTGTGTGTGGGGGGGGGGGGGGGGGGGCTGCCTCCTCTGTCCTGGGTGGATGAATACCAGATCAAATTGCCATCCTTGGACTGGAATATCACAGGTGCCTCTTCCTCAGGTGTGTCTTCCTCTGGAGTCTCTTCCTCACCATCTGTTGACTGGTCAGTCTCACAATGGTCTGGATTAGAGGTGTCCCGATCCAATATTCGGATCGGATCGGCCGCTGATATGAGCAAAAAATGCGGATCGGTATCAGATCGACAAGCCCTAAAAATGCCGATCCAGACTCCCGATCCAGTTTTTTTTCCAAAGTCCGTTCCGTGTTTTCCAGCGCACCGCGCAGCGCATTATTCAGATAACCCATTCCAGGTCTTGCTCTGTGTTTCCCTAATATCCGGTCCGCATTTTCCAGCACACCTTCAGCACACGAGCATCTCCCTCCCAATCAGTGTTGCCAACTTAGCGACTTTGTCGCTATATCTAGCGACTTTCCAGACCCCCCCTAGCGACTTAATCTGTAAAAAGCAACTAGCGACAAATCTAGCGACTTTTTCTGGTGATTTAGCGACTCACGCACACTCAAACCGCTAGGTTTGAAGCCATCACTTGGCTGCTGTCTGCCTCACGAGCCGCGCTTCTCTCTTTCTTTCTCTCTCTCACTGTTGCCAACTCTCCAATGAGAAAAGTCGCTAGAGGCTGTCCCGGAAGTCTCTAGAAGTCGCTAGATGCGACGGACGGACACAGACGGACAGACGGACAGGGGTGGGGGGGGTGGGGGGGGGGGGGGGGTGGAGAGGAGCTCGAGTTGTCCTCGCGTGGGGGGGGGGGTGTTTGGTTTGTGGCTGTGCACTGTGCCCGACAGAGAGAGAGAGAAAGAGAGAGAAGCGCGGCTCGCGAGGCAGACAGCAGCCATCAGCGGCCAAGTGATGGCTTCAAACCTAGCGGTTTGAGTGCCAGTGAGTCGCTAAATCACCAGAAAAAGTCGCTAGATTTGTCGCTAGTCGCTTTTTACAAATTAAGTCGCTGGGGGGGGTCTGGAAAGTCGCTAGATATAGCGACAAAGTCGCTAAGTTGGCAACACTGCTCTCTCTCTGTCGGGCACAGTGCACAGCCACAAACACCCCGCCCCCTGCGCGAGACAACTCGAGCTCCTCCCCCCCCCCCCCCCCCCCCCCCACCCCCACCCCCCGTTTGGGACGTTTGGGAATCGTGACAAACTGCCACTGAACAGTGTCAAAGCACAGGTACTAATGCTGTTAATAGATGGTTAAACTCAGGTTGTGTTTGCTTAATACAATTAACAATATTATCTGCACTTATGGCTTGTAAAGCCGTGGTTTACTGATGCCATTTCTGTTTCTTATTTATCATTTTGTCTATTTTGTGTTGATTTGTTAAATAAATAGGTCCGTTTCTCGTTACCAACCAATGTGTATTATTCAAATGCACCTAATTCAGCTGGCTAGTTATTATCAGGAGTAAAACCCTATTCAGCATGAGTCTGACAACAAAGTAAGTTGGTTAAAATGACTTAAAACTTTAATACATGCTCAGATAGGCCAGTATCGGTATCGGCAGATATCGGTATGGGATCGGAAGTACAAATAAATATCGGTATCGGATCGGAAGTTCAAAATGCTGGATTGGGACATCTCTAGTCTGGATCAAAATCAGGATCAATGTTGTCTTCTATTTCTGAGACATCCTCCTCTATTTCTGGTTGAACTTCAATCCCCTGTTCATCAGGTTGAAATAAAAGGTCCAGAGCTTCTCTGACAAGAAATCATCTGATGGGGCGCCTAGTCAATGTGTTCAAAGTAAAATGAGGGCAATGCACACAAAAAAATATATATATACATATATAGGGGGTCTCTGAGAAGATATGATACATTTTGTATCGGAAAGTGCGGTGCATGTGGGGGGATGGGCACATAAGCCTGGGAAAGAGGCGGTTCTCATAACAAACACCTAATTGTTGGTGTTACTACTCCAGGCTGCGGGAGCTGTCCGGTACTGAACGTGAATGTTCAGCACCGAACAGCTCCCACCACTACTCCGCTGAACATTCATGTTCAGCACCGAACAGCTCCCACCATAACTCCGGGCTGTAAGAGAGCTGTCCGGTGCTGAACGTGAATGTTCAGCACTGGACAGCTCCCACAGCTGAGTAGTGGAGCAGAGTAGTGGTAAGAGCTGTCCGGTGCTGAACGTGAATGTTCAGCGGAGTAGTGGTGGGAGCTGTGATTCACGTTCAGCACCGGACAGCTCCCACAGCCCGGAGCAGTGGTGGGAGCTGTCCGGTGCTGAACATTCACGTTCAGCACCAGACAGCTCCCACCACTAATCTGCTGAACATTCACGTTCAGCACCGGACAGCTCCCACCATTACTCCGGGCTGTGGGAGCTGTCACGATAAATTCTTAAACAATAAAACAGTGCTTCAAAACCAGGAGAAAGAGGACAGATGACCAGTCACAAAAACATATTCTCTCCACTCAAAATGTGTTGTTGCAGGTTAATGTTTGTACAATTTACTCACGGTGAGTATGAAAAAACCCACAAGTAACAGACACAAGTCCACCTGTGTTATTTTCTCTCTTGTCTTTTCTTTTTTTGTTTTCTTAAATCCTGCTTCATCTGTTTAAATGGACGAGCAGCTCCTGGGGCTCAACGACCAGGGTGTTCGTTAGCGGAGCTTCCCACACGCAGTCATCAAGACAAACCCTCTTGCATGCTAATAATAAAGCCAAGACAACACGCACAGGCACATAGAAAAGATGCACGCAATCTGCAGCAGGATTCTTTTCTACAAAACAAGTCATTCTTCTCAATAAACAAGAAGCTCTGAAAGTTAGAGGGCAAGAAAACATGATCTTGGACTGCAGAGACTCTGAAAATAATTTTGGAGCCGCACCTTTTATCTCACTTTGAGAACGCACGTTCAGCACCGGACAGCTCCCACAGCCCGGAGTAGTGGTGGGAGCTGTCCAGTGCTGAACGTGAATGTTTAGCGGAGTAGTGGGGGGGGTTGTCCGGTGATGAACATTCACATTCAGCACTGGACAGCTCCCACCACTACTCCGCTGAACATTCACATTCAGCACCGGACAGCTCCCATCACTACTCCGCTGAACATTCACGTTCAGCACCGGACAGCTCCCACCATTACTCTGGGCTGTGGGAGCTGAGTAGTGGAGCAGAGTAATGGTGGGAGCTGTCTGTTGCTGAACATTCACATTCAGCACCGGACAGCTCCCACAGCCTGGAGTAATGGTGGGAACTGTCCGGTGCTGAACGTGAATGTTCAATACCAGACAGCTCCCACCACATAAGCTGTCCGGTGCTGAACGTTCACGTTCGAGCCCACCACTTGGGGGGATGGGCACATAAGCCTGGGAAAGAGACGGTTCTCATAACAAACACATAATTGTTGACTTTGAAAAGTGGAACCAGTGTTAGTGTTGTACATTTAATTTGGAAGGTGTAGTTCATGTGGGGGGATGGGCACATAAGCACCAGAATGAGGTGGGAAGAGGAGACACCTATTTGTTCAGTCTGAAACGGTTCTTGTGGGGTGGGGTATGTGTGTGTGTGTGTGTGTGTGTGTGTGTGTGTGTGTTGTGTGTGTGTGTAGGTATGTATGTGTGTGTGTGCGTGTGTGTGTGTGTGTGTCATTTTTGACTGAGAACAAAACAGGTGTTACAAAGTTGAATAAACTACTCAAAATTCAGGGAAAGTGGTGATCAGCAATTATATATGTTCAAATGGCTAGTGTGGAGGATATCATAAGGCCCTGAGACAATCAAATGTAAAACACTATAATTATGATTGATGAAAGTAGGAAATTGGTCAGATTTGACCCGAACACGACAGAAAGGTTAATGAAGACATACAAGCCTTATGGTCAGAATTTGTCAATAAACCAATCAGTCAGAACATATAAAATCATGCTCAAAATGATGCAACCCATCCTCTATGACAGGAGGAGCTTTGAGAGAATCAGATGCTCACGATGGACCATGGTCCATTATGGTCCATTAGATGCTCATGATGGACCATGATGATGACAGCCATCAGTCATTTTATATTTCCAAGAGCTGTCCTCTTGGAACCCCTGGACAACATGTGTTTTCTGAGTGATTGACTGCACACACATTGTTATAAAGGTCCCATCAGAACAGAAATTCATTAAAAGGAAGAATTTCCATTCCATAAACATGTAAGAAATACGTGATGTACAAATGCATCTGACTAATGTGGCAAAGTGGCCTGGATCAACCCAGGACTCATAGATCCTACAAACAGCATGGAGATAAAGCTCCAGGCTGGTAGGGTGGCTTCTTGGAGAGTGATGCTTAAAATTGAAATCTTTGGAAAATCCAGCTTTAAAAGTTCATTAAGCAAATAAGCCTAACTATATAACCGCTGTCACCTGATGGGGGGGATCAGGTGACTGCCATACTCTGGCAGTTGCAGAGCAAACAATCAGGCAGTTGAAAAGCCAGTGGCACTGCCTTGACAGGAGCAGGAAGATTCACGGATGTTGCCCTGACAAGTCGTGCCTCATTGAGCTAGCATGTGGTGTCCTACACATCATGGAACAATTGTTGCGAGACCATCAAACCTCGGATCCACAACCTGATCTGGCCACACTTTGCCAGTGCACAGCAGCAAAGACAGTTGATTGTGATGTACTAAAAATATGTGTCCACGTGCAAGTTTGGTACATTTGAATTTTACACAGATTTCCAATTTTGTATGTTTGCAATATGTTAGAATGAAATCCACAAGAGTCTTTGAAAATGAGGCCCTAGATTATCATCACTGTCCATGCTAGAATCCTAGAGGAGGTATGGGAGTTTTCCCATGCAGTTCACTTGTTCTTTGTAGACTTGTAGAAGACAAGTCTACATATGTGGGTTTGGTTCACATTGATGCTGGTAGGTCAGATTTGTTAATAAGTGTGTTTTTTTTTTCACCAACAAAACTATGCATCAACGTCACATGGTACATCCATTATCTATGCCTGCTTAAACTGAAAATAGTTTACCACGTTCAGCGTCTCAGAAGCAGAAATGAAGCCTTTTTGATTCAAAAGTTATCACGTTGTCTTAGACCCTTTTCCATAATTCAGTAAAAGTTATTTTCTTTACAGGATTAATAAAGTATTATTGAATTGGACTGAATTGATCAAGATGGTAAAAATAAAACATGTTAGGTCACAACCCCAGTGGCATGGTGGTTAGGGCAGGCAGCCCATGAAAAAAACTGATGATGTTTTAGATCAGATGTTTGTAACTTCTGCGTGGATTATAATTATTTCTACTTTCAAAAATTCTGCATTCACTTCAGTCCTGCTTTGATATAAGCTATTTTGTCTTTGTCAGTCTTGTTCAAGCTTTTGTCATCTGGATGCGGAAGCACCTGTTGTGGTGAAAATTGTTTCCTGTGTGTTTAATAAGAGTTACACAAGTCCAAAACATGATCAGGCCATACATACTTCTTCATTTTAAACTTTTATATTTGGATGGTGTCATTGTCATTTGTAACTGACTGATATTTGAAACATACTTTAGTGATTTAAGGATCTCTTTTATTTATGATGCAGTTCAAAAAGAGAAAATAAAGCATTCCCCTTAAAAGCTGTTGAAGTGTTAGACCTTAGAGTTTTGCAGGACTATAGTCTGTGTATAAGGGCTGTCTGCCCTGATCACTGCGCTACCAGGGAGGCCTGTGTCTGTGTTGTTACTTTGCAGATCTCAAGAGGACTCAGTGAGCATCTTACATCAGCTTCAGAACCGTTTATCACTGAACATGACAATTACTGCTTTAACTTTATTTTGTTTCTGTCATTTTAAGTACTTCTTTGTTTGCATGTTGGCTTATTAGCAGGTTGCGATTGTTCTGATTTTTAAGGTAAATAAATGAATAAAAACATTCCCTCCAACATTCAAGAAAATATTTTGTCAAACCCTGATGATCTGTTGCCATAATCTGATCTTCTTTTTCTTGCGGTGTGTTGACGTGCTTCATGTGAGTTGAGGACAGGTTTTTGTATTGCCATTTATCACAGTGGCTCCCACCCCACACAGTGACACACCATTGTACAAAAACCTTGCTCTGTTATGACACTGAGATGAAGCCAGAAGAGCTCCACAGCTCTTCTTCACAAGTTTCTAACACATAATGTTGCAGGTCTTTTTGAATGTTCTGATAGTACATTTTATATTTTGTTTATACTCTTGAAATTATTAACTAAATTTCCTGCTAGAATTAAAATAAAGAAAGTCTTTCATGTGCGGCATTTTATTTTCACTGTAAAGCTGAATAAAAAAAATCAAGATAAAATGAATCTTATTTTTCTTGTCTTTCTAATACATTTGAGAACTTTTATAACTATGTTCTGTCTCCATGTAGTGTGGTTTTTTTTGTCTGCAGGTTTTTGTCTGGTCTTTTAACACTGTGGTTCCCCGTATACACAGTGATGCGTCCTTATACATAAACCTTTGTCTGATATGGTGGATGGTTCAGGATTTACTCAAGTTGTACTGAGTGGACATAAATTGATATTTTTATTTTGTTTCTTTTTAGAGTACAGCTATGAAATCATGCTGCTCTTTATTTCATAAATGACCTTTGTGAGTTGATGTAGTGTCATTTTTATGACCGGACAGATCACTGTAGCCACTACTTTAGTACACACTGTTGTTCAGTCCTGCTCAGCAGGTTTTTCTATGATGTTTTATTAATGTGGCTTCCATCCTCCACAGTGAAAAACATTCATTCAAAAACATATGCATTAACTACACTAACTCATTGTTGACTGACTGACAGTTTTTGTTTAAATCATGTGCAATGAAAAATATAATTTAGATGAGAAGAATGTCAGCATATGCTGATTCAGTGATGCATTCAGGGTTTAATGTCTATAAATCCAATTACATTCAGCAAAACATATTATCTGTGCTGACACACAATACAAACACTGGTTCCTGATATGTTCTGCTGCCCCACCCCCAAAAAACCAAAATAAAATGAAAATAGCACTTATTTTTTAGCAATTAATTTAGCATATCCAGTGTTCTTTTGTATTTGGATTTCTTTCAGCATCTCAAACAAACTTTCAAACCCTTTAAAATTCTTTCAGACCTGTTTTTCTTTCTTTCAGAGCAGTAACTTAATTCTTGAGTTCACTGCAGGTTTTTGTATTGCCAAATATCACTGTGGCCCCCGCTATATCTGCACTGTGAAAAAGAGTCTGACAAAAACCTTTGTCTTGAAAAGCTGCTCCAACTGTCGGTGGTTTTTGTGCTGTTTTCTCAGACACCAGCAACAACATGGAGTGGATGTTTTTCACCGATCTATATATCATTTTTCTTTTCATTTAGGCAATGCTAAAGTATACATACATTATTTATTTAAAATAAAACATTTATTTCGCTTTCTTGAAGTGAAAATGTAACATTTAGGTGTTTATGTGGTAAAAAAATAAATAAATAAAATAGTACTTTTATTTGGAAGAAAAATAGCTTTATGTTTTTTTTTTTTTTGGCCATTTTTATACCTGCCCCAACATCATATGTGTAAAATAAATGTTTGCTAAATTTACCGTTTATTTATGTCATTTACAGTTAACTTTTATTTATTTATTCATTTTCCAACTGCAGGAGGTTTTTGTCTCAGGATTTATCACTGTGGTAGTTATAGTTCACCGTGATACAACCTGATACAAAAACTCCACCCTGCACACTGGCTTTAAGGACCCAAGAACCTTTATGTGACATTATTTCCTCATGATAACTTTTCATTGATCTATTTGTTTAACTCAGTTCAGTTCAATTCAATTCAGTCAATACTTTCTGACTCTTTATTAATCTAGAAAGGGCAGTTATATTATTTTGATTTTTTTAATGGCATTTACCAAAACTAACTTCACAGAAGAAGAAATTCAAATCAAAACAAATAACAGTTAACGTAAATAAAATTAAAAAATAAAAATCAACAAAATCTGCATGACAACAGTACAACAATGACTGTAGCAATAAATGCACTTAGTCATGAACTGGTTAATATCAAGTGTTTTCACTGAGGCAAAGCTTCATGCAGTCGTCCAGAGTTTTTACATTAACCTGCATTTACAACACAAACATGTTTGTCCTTGTAATAATTTAATTAAAATAAAATACATATTAATGTTGACTTTTGATATTCATTACGTATCCATTTTAATGAACTGATATTAAACAACATGCTTATGCATCTCTTTAAAAATGTTTTTACTGGTTTCTTTCTCTGGCTGAATTCCTGAATTACTTCAATATTCCTTTTCAAGATGATGTGGCCTTTCACACACAGTGGTACATAAATAATCAAATTCAGAAAAAGTCAGTCATGAATCTGTATCTATTTGGAGTTGAAGAGATAAGCGGCCAGACGAGCCTCCTGAACATGTGGCTAATAATGACAATGATGATGCATTCACTGACTCCCTATTTTAAATCATTATTTATTTTTTCAACTGCTACTATTTTTGTTGTTGTTGTTCCTTTTTAAGTCAAGCAGAGCAGCAGCACAATTTTTTTCATTTAATTTTATTTTTTTCAACATTGTGGTAAAAATGTTGGCGTGACTGAACAGTCTCAGGGTTAGTGTTTTGGTTGCTCATGATCTCTCTCCTCACTCCTCCTTGGTTCCTACATGAAGCCCAGCAGAGTTTTGGAGCCAGAAAAGCACCAGATTTCAACACTCTGATCTGTTTTCTTCTCAGTTGATTATTGAACAGTGAAGAACTGGTTCTAAGTTGGACACTGGTGCTGAACCAGTGCTGAAAGTGCTTTGGAGGAAAGGCTTAACATTTTAAGACAAAGACGTCTCAGAAGTTTTGAGAGGTGAACCGAGATGAAGCCACGTTGTTTGATTGACTCTATTCCTGAGTCAGAAGACTTCCATGTCTTGTTTACAACTGTGTTGTAAACAAGACATAACCACCGACACTGGATGAAAAATTATTTTAAAAAATATAGTTATTTTGTATTCTACTAAAAACTTTAAAAATGAGCCAATAAAAAATTTAATAATGGATAAGTTTGAGGTTGTTGTCAGGAGGTTTTTGTGTGGGTGTTTATCACTGTGACCCCCCAGTCCATCACCATGAAAAACACTGGAACAAAAACCAAACACACTGTTGCTGCTCTGGAGAGAAGGAGGATCTCTGTTGTCTTCAGGTAAGAAAACGACTATCCAACGACTATCAATCCAAACTTTCTGTATTTAATCTGTCTATTAGTAAATGATTATTTTATTTGGTAATAGAAAAATCCTCTCATTGAGAAAAAAAAAACAAAAGAATAAGTTTATAGAAAATATCTTGAATATTGTCTACATTTTTTCAGATATTTAAGAAATAAGAGGCTTGAACGACTATTTAGAGCCACTGAAGAAATCAAGTAAAATATTACCTGAAACAAAAGAATTAATTTTATTTTGATTTATGTTCTCATTCAATTTTCAGAAAAAGTGAACATTTAAAAACATTTTTAAAATAATTATTTTTTTAATCCCTTTACTATGTTACAGGGGTCAGAAAAAAAAAACAAAAAAAAAAAAACAAACATAAATAAATAATACAATTTCTCCATGTTGACTTGAAATGACGTAATTTATGGAACTAGTTCCTCCACATAATTCCATGTTTCTATCAGCTATATATGTCATACATGAACATCCAATGACACTGTCCAACATAATTAATGTCTTCAGTCTTAATTAATTAGAGAAAAACAACAGTAGCTGTTTTCTTTATCGTGTGTCACATCTGTGCACATCTGCTCTCTAAGGGTGACCTCAATATATTTGATTCATTTGCTCAGAATAGAGACTCATTCATTCATCCATCCACCCATTATAAAACTAACTAATCAACCTAACATGTGTAATATTTACTTTCAAATTGGAAAGTCAAGAATTAATGTTTGAAAATAAAAAGATGAAAACAGTTGTTCAGTTCAATCATGAACCATTTATAAATCATTAAGAATGTTTTTTAACTGATGTATCATTAAACTGTACTGAGGGCTCCAGCTCTTTATGAACTTATTTTGCGGATTATTTTAAAAAATGACCTGTGTTAACTTTTAAGTTGTCTGGGATGTTTATTACTTCAAAATGAGTGAATATCAGTGTATTTATGTCTTTCACATGGACTCAACAGAACAGTTAATATAGATATTTCTAACTAGAAGACACACTCAACCCTGAGACGGTAAACTGCACAATATAAAATGAACTGTTGATTTCAGTGTTCATGTCCTGCACTGTTCGGTTACTATCATCTAGTTCTTAGTCTACACTGCCACCTTTAGGTTAATGTAAAAACATTTTCTGTTTCTCAAATGAGAACATAGATCCCTGCAGAGGAGACTTACAGTCTCTCCAGGCTTTTTTATTACAGGACTGGAAGAAATGGACTGACCTGCTCAACCTGTGAGATGAATAAGAGAGGACTGCAGGAGAAAGTGAAGCATCTCTGTGGTTGGTTTTGCAGTGACCAACCATCACTTTCTAATGTCAAAGAAAAAAAATAAAACAACAAAGAGAACGAGCTTACGGAGTAGAGAGAGCAAACAGAAGATAAGAGATAAGAGAGGTGCTCTTCATTCTGAAGCTGCATGTTCTGTCCATTTACAGTCACTGTGTTACTGGAGGAGTCTAAGTTTATTCTAAACTTTTTCATCAGTGAATCTTGAGCTGTTTCTGCTCCAGTCCTTTTCCTGCAGGCTGTCTGTGTGTGTGATGGCGACCAACAAATAGAAGACCTGACAAGTGGTGGTCAGATGTTGATCTGACGCAATGATCACAGAAGCTGGCTCTGTCATCACACCTGCTCACAGAAGAACAGCTGTTGAAGAAAACAGGTAAAGTTTAAATTTATGAACACAGAAAACAAAATTTAAAAAAGATTTTGCACAGCTGCAGGATTCATGAACATGGTAAAAAGACTAATACTGTGGGATTTTGTACAACTGCTGAGTCAACTCCAGTCTCTGTGTCTCTCTGACACAATAATAAACAGCAGAGTCTTCAGTCTTCAGACTGTTCATCTGCAGATACACCTGCTGTCTGTTGTCGTCTCTGGAGATGCTGAACCGGCCCTGAACTGACTCAGAGTAGTAGATGAAGCTACTGGTATCACTGATGTAAGCAACCCACTCCAGTCCTTTTCAAGGAGCCTGTCTGATCCAGTTCAGCTCACAGCTGCTGAATGTGAATCCAGATGTTGTACAGGTCAGTCTGTGTGATTCTTCAGGTCTTTTAACCACTGACTCAGATTCTGTCAGAGTCTGACCATCAACACCTGATTAAAAAAAGACATTTTGTACATTACATTAGCTTCACAAAATAAAGTTTGTAAAATTTAGATCAGTAAAAATCTTCATCCGCACAGCAGATTGTTCAAAGCAGCAGAACTGTTCTATAAGATAAAAAGTTATTGAATGTATTTAAATTTCAGACAACGTGTAAAGAAGATAAAAGAATTCTCAGACACAATATTTCTGTTGGAAAAACATTATTTTAATTGTATATCATAACAAATTCTGATGATTGTCATATGGAAACAGTTTTTTGCTCCATTGTCAAATATCCTGATTCTCTCTTCAGCATTGAAATGGTCTTGAACTCATCATTGGTCTGAAGGTTACTCCTCTGGTGGCTTCATGCAACAACTGTTCAGGCTCTGAGAGGTTTTCGTTCATGTCTGCTGGTGGTTTGTGTCACTGAAGCTCTCTGGTACAGAAAAACACAGAAGCGTCTTCAGGCTGAACGTTCTGTTCTCTCAAAGTCTCTGTGTTGCTGCTTAAAAACTGAAGTTGTTGTTTTTTTGTTTTTTTTTTAAGTGAATCTTTGTAGTCTGATCTGTCCAATAAATGGATATCCAACCCACTCCAGAACTTTCTCTGCAGGCTGTCTAATGGAAACAGTCCACCAACAAAATAAGACGCCAGACAGGAGATGGTCAGAAGATGACCTGGCTGCACAATCAGCCTGGCTGTGTGAGCTGTTCACATACAGGACTAGAAAGAAAAAAAAAAGATGTTTATGGATCCAAACAGTGATGTGATGATATGATCAACAATAGGAGGTTCCAGAGTTTCCACAGAGTCAAACAAATGAAGAAATCATGACTGCCTAACTGGCCACAGAGAATATTCTGACTTTTATAAGCACAGCTTTCAAACTGTAATGATGACTGTATTTTCAGCGCTTTGGTGGATGTTTTTATAGTGTTTGGGTGGATTAGGAGTGATGTTCACATGAATCATGGAAATTAAGGATCACCAGGATTAATCCATTGATCAGAGTGTTATTTGTATTTAGCTCCTTTTCAGATTATATAATTATATAATCCGTTTACATGGACAGTGTAACTGTCTTATTTCTGTCAACTATGAGATATTTCTTTTCTCATTATGTAATCATTAACAATATTTAACATTGTATTAATTTAATAAGTTGCATTAAAAAAACAAAATAAAGATGTTAATAACTCTATTTTTATTATGGTTATATTGTTACCTTATTATAATGAACAAAATACAACTCTGACAAAAACTAAACACATCACAAACAATAAAACAGACGTCTTCCTGCAAAGCTTCATTTTCTCTTATTTTTTTGTATGTCCTCAAAGGTACCAGACTTTTTTATGTTATGTGTCAGTAAATCTGCCAACCACAGATCATCCTTGATCACTGCTTCAACTTGTCTCTGGCATTTGTTTTTTCCACAGTTGCTTCACTGTCTTCAGTTTCTGTCCAGTTGTATTCCTGCTGTCAAACTCTTGACCTCCAGGAATCAGGACACATCTTACTAAAATCATTTGACACAAACCTTTATTGTTAGCAACATTTGAATCTGTGTTTCTCGCCAGAGTGCACCTGAGAACTTTCTCAGGTTTCTGTGTTATCCAGATATTGCTTTAACTTGTAATAGTTTACATGAGGCCTTCAGACTCTCAGGTTTTTCCAGCTGATCTCACTCCAAACACCTGGAAGTAAAGGAAAGAAATTCAACATCTGGAACTCCAACACTTTCACATATTATTGTATTTCCACCCTCTTTTTGGCAGAGAAAAACGAAACTGACAAAACTGTAATTTTCTGACACTGTTGTCCCTCAGGTGCTATGACAGTGATGGTATGATAATAAAGTGAATGAGTTTTCATGATGGAGAAATATGAAGAAAATTGGCCAATAGTACTGCTATAAAAGTCAAGTAAAGTCTTATTCTGTATTTGTGAAACATCATTTTATTCTTAATTCTTACCAAAGAAATGACCATTGTGACATTTTTAAAGTTGCTTAGTTAGCTTTAATAATTAAGTTATTACCTCTCAAATGGGACAGATTTCATCATTTCATCATTTACAGGGAGTATATAAAACATCAAACATGATCAAGTTTATCAAAATGGCTCAGATTATTACAGCAGGATTTTGTCCAGCTGCTCAGCCACCTCCAAACACTGGATCTCGAGCACAAAAATAAACAGCAGAATCTTCAGCTTTCAGACTGTTCATCTGCAGAAACAGCTGCTCTCTGCTGTTGTCTCTGGAGATGCTGAACCTGCCTCTCACTGAGTCAGAGTAGTAGTTGCTCCGATCACCCTTGGTATCAGTAGCAACCCACTCCAGTCCTTTTCCAGGAGCCTGTCTGACCCAGGCCATCCAGTAGCTGCTGAATGACAGTCCAGATGTTGTACAGGTCAGTTTGTGGGACTCTCCTGGTCTTTTAACCACTGGTTCAGATTCTGTCAGAGTCTGACCTTCAACACCTGCAAATATAAATGAAGAAAAACATTTACTTTAATATTCCAACCTGAATGAAAATGAGTGAGATCAGTGACATCATCCACCTGCCCAGCAGACAGCTAGAACCAGCAGCAGTGTCCTGTAACCCAACATGTTGAACTGGGAGTCTTGGTTCTGGTTCTCTGCATTCAGATAAGTAGAGGAGGAAGACATCAGACATTTGCATTGACTCCACCTCACGCTGAAGGAAACAAGAGGACTTTACTTTTATGCATTGGTTTTCGGCAAAGTTTACATACATGTAATTATATTTACATGAAAATCTACATAACAGTGGAAAATGCAGCTTTAAGATCAACATACCCAGGTTCTCTTTGTATTCAGGTTAATCCTTAACAATCAAGATGACTTCAACTTTTATTAATATAAACAAAAGATCACCTGACCTGCAGATAGTTTAGAGCCACCCTCCTGTAATTATGGAGGAGGATGTCTTGGTTTATGAATAGCTTGATTTACTGATGTATTAGTCAAATATTGTCCATATTTCATGTTGAGCTCGAGAGAGGCGACATTATTTGTAGAAACAATTGTGTCCATTTATAAAAAAATGTTGTATATTTTTTAGCTTCCTGTTATTGATTAGATTGTCTTAGATTTGTGCCTTTTGTGTGTTTTATGGTTGCAATATAAAATGAATAAATGTTTAGAGAAAAATATATTACTTGATTGTTTTCAACAAGCTGTTAGCAGAGCTTAGTCTTTTCAAATATGAATAAAAAACAAAAAAATAGCATAATTCATTTTAATGTTTAACACTTAAAGGGGTGATAGATATTATAACACATTTCAGGATATTCATAAGGGATAGAACTAAAAAAAAGACTAAAAGCGACTGAAGACTTGACATCAGCAGGATTTTGTACAGCTGCTGAATCAACTCCAGTCACTGTGACTCTCGAGCACAATAATAAACAGCTGAATCTTCAGTCTTCAGACTGTTCATCTGCAGTTTCAGCTGCTGCCTGCTGTCGTCTCTGGAGATGCTGAACCTTCCTTGAACTGACTGGGAGTAAAATCTCCTGCTACCACTGCCGCTGTCATGCCAGGCAACCCACTCCAGACCTTTCCCAGGAGCCTGTCTGATCCAGGCCATGTAGTTGTCTCTCAGCGTCAGCCCAGAAGCTGTACAGGTTAATGTGTGGGATTCTCCAGGTCTTTTAACTGCTGGTCCTGATTCAGTCAAAGTTTGGCCATAAACACCTGCTGACAAACAAGAAAATGGTGACTCAAAGTCAGATTTTTTTTTTTAATTTTTGACTCAAGATGTGAACTTTTACTGACCTGCCAAGCAGATGCTCCAGAGCAACTGAAGTGTCCTGAAGCCCATCATGTTTAACTGAGCGTCCACTGCTCTCAAACATCAGCTGCAGTCAGATAAGTAGGTGAACGAAATAGTGTTTTACATTAACTCCTCCTCTCAGGAAGGATTTAACTTGTTTGAACTTCACCATCTCACTGCAAAACTCCAATGTTTTGAATGAATACAAACATCGGGGCAGGTTCTCAGTCATTTAAGTCGTCCTGGACATTTGAATAGAGGTTACATTATTTAAAGAAATAAACAAATGTACTGGATGTTGCTGGCTGGTGAAGACACCTCTTCTGCTGGATTCAAACAACAAATGTTGAGGCTCTGAGATCATTCAAGTTCACAAGTGTTGAAGTGGGAGAGTCTGAGTTGAGAGTGGATTTGTGTTTTATTGATTCTATGTACTGTGTGTCACATCTGTGTGGACTACAAATCTACAGCAACTGTTGCATAGTTGCTGAGAGAATAAAAGACCTGCAGATGATGGTCAGACACTGATCTGGCTGCACAGTCAGAGACTGGATGAGTCAGTTGGTCACTCTTTACACCTCTGGAGATAAATATCCAACATCACATCTGTAAAAGCAGTCTGCATTTGGAGTGGTGGGATCTTACTGTCAGTATCTCTGTGTCATTGAGACTCACAGGATTCAGCAGCAATTAGTGGCAGAGCTAAATGCTTTAGTGCAAAATGACAGCATGAGATCAAGAATTCATAGCAGATTCTCCAGAGCTTCATTTTGTTTGACAGATTATCCATGAAAGATGGACCGCTTTTTTGTTTTCTTCACATACTTATTTAACTGTGGAACTAAATATAGATACAGATTATTATTGAATTATATATATAAAAAAAAAAAAAAAATCTCTCAACGACCCACAGGAGTGACTGGAGCGTCAGTGATTTGCCAATTATTTTGGTATATCATATTTTATTAATTCTTATAAACTGAGATGTCTTCAAGAGCCAAGAAAAAGAAGTTCAGTTTCATTTGTTAAAATCTTGGGAGATCTTTTTTTTAAGTCATGCTTGTATCAATCCCTTTACACATTGAATTAAATGCCAGTCCATTTTTTTTCACATCTGTTGAATAAGACAGTTAATGAGTTTGTGAAATGTGTCAAGATAAATCACCCCAGGAAGAAGTAAGTTTTAGAAAATTAGGTCAGCTGCTAATTTCCTCATGTTCATGCCAAACACTCAGTATCATCCAGTTGTTGGTCGACACTGCCACCATGAGGTCTAAGCAGAAATATTTTCTGTAGCATTTTTTAAACCTTCCTTGTTACTTTGAACTCTGAGTCTCTGGTTCAGGAATGAACTGCAGAGTCCTCTGGCCTGAAGTTAAACAGTCTCAGATGCTGTTTCTGGTGATTTCTATTCAACCTTGTACACTAGGAGAACTCTGTTCCGCTTACGCTGCTACAGATCCGTCCCATCCACTCCAGTTCTTCTCCTGCAGGTTTCCTGGTCCAGTGATACAACAACAACATGAGAAACTGGATTCCCTGCAAGAGGGACTCAGAGTCGTTCCAGCTTTGTTCACATGAGACTGGAAGGAATGGACTCCATCATCTGACCTGCACAACTGATGAGATAAAATAAGAGGAGATGACTAGACGTTTATATGGTGGGTTTTGAATTTCATGTAAAGCAAAGGAAAAAAAATACAGAGTATAGAGACCAAGCAGAAAGGAAAAACATGACAGATGAGAGACAGAGAGAGAGATCTTTGATTCTACAGAATTATTGAACTGACTCTTAAATTACACAAGTGAACTAAAGAAAACTGTTAAACTTGACTTTCAAAGACTTTCATTTTACATAATTTGGTAATGTTTGTAAAGAGCAACCCAGCAGCAACCCACTCCAGTCCTTTTCCAGGAGCCTGTCTGACCCAGCCCATCTTGTGGCTGCTGAACATCAATCAGAGTATCCATTACCTTGGTTTCAGAAGCAGAAGCGATTCTTTGTTTTTCTTGTAGACTAAATTTAGCATACTTAGCTCCGTGTTTGTTGTCCAAATGCCGACGTACATTATACTCTTTTACGACTGACACCCGCCTCATAATACAAAAGACAGACTGTTTTTTCACCTTGAGGTACAAACTTGCATTTGTTTTCCCATCGTTCATGAAACTGCCTTCCTTGTGCATCAATTTCTCTTTTTTGGGGCATATTGGGGTTAATTTGTAGAGGTTTTTCTGAAGTCCATCAGTTTTGAAACCCGTCTTGATGTATTGCTCATGGTGAGATACTGTTATCTTGTGGGTGACAACGAAATGCATTGTAGGAGATGTAGTTTGTTGTCAATATGCACTTTAGAGCGGTGTAAGCTTATTTTAAGTCTTAAAATGTTGGTTTAAAATTTAAGCCAATAATGCACAAGCTCTCGAGGACCACATAAAATGTCGTGGTGGGCCACATTTGACCTGCGGGCCTTGTGTTTGACACATGTGCTTTAATGGTTTATAAGTTTCACTCAAGTCAACAGAGGGGTATACTACGAAGCAAGTTCGACACAGCCAGGCTTTCTTTAGGTGAGCTGGCTTAACAAACCTGAAACTCGCGATCAGAGATAACCGGTACCACGACGGTGGTTATCAACTATCTTTGTTAACCGCGGCTTTCTGCTTTCTGCTCTGTGCGCGTTCACACGAAAGGGGGCGTTTGACGCGTCATTTGACGCCTCTTCCGGATAAAATGGATAGATGGCGGTCCGTATATTTCAGTCAGGAGGAACAGGTTTTAATAATGCAGGGCTATGAGGATTTCAAAGAAATCTTTACGGCCAAAAGCAATACTGTTGGTGCGAATAAAGCCAGAGAGGAGTGCTGGCAAAAAATTGCAGATCGTGTAAATTCGTAATGTGACAGTGTGAGGTCCTGTCACTGACCTCCGATTGATGACATGTCCTGGCTACATGGCTCAGGGGAAATGCCTTTGGCTGACTGGCAATTGTGCGTGACTTTCACCTGGGAGTCTGGGGATCAAACCCTGCCCAGGTCCTCCGTAGTGTCTCTTGCCACAGTAAATTATATTTATTTCACCACTTAATACACCTTAATTAATCTCCCTCCCTCTTTAAGAGCGCTTAAACTTTAAACTTAATGCAGCAGATTTAAATATTATGTAGGTCTGACTGTCCCATTATGGATGATAAATAAAAAAATCACTTTGTTTTTGCTAAATCTATGTGAAATTAATTTAAGATTTAATATTATCTGTGATACCAATATACGTTCACCGGCCACTTTAATAGGTACCCTATCACCCTGGGGAATCTATGAATTATATTACAACATTTCACATGAAATTCCACGTCACACTGATTATCAATATAATGGACTATTAATTTATGTTATCTGCGATTTAGTAAAACACTTCTTTTATTTGAAGCGTGGGCAGATGGCCAGGGAATACTACAAACATATTCAGCAGTTTAGTAAGAGCAAGTACAACCTTTATTCCAGTATTCTGGCTCAGATTTTCTGCATCACCAACTAAATGCATGTAGGTTTTTGTGTTTCCGCGGCAAAGAAACGCAAAAAAAACGCACACCGTTTGCGCTACTGTGAGCGCACGGCTGCGTTTGGTGGCGCTGCCAATATATGGCTCTAGCAGATTACAAATGTAACGTATTCCCTCAGCTGGAAATCTCTAGCGTTCATAGAGAATATGGTCATGGGAAGCCAGCGGATCAGTCCGGTCTCTGAATACTCTCTTCCTATCCTCGCACAATCCTGGCGCTAAAGTCAACAGGATTGGGTGTGAAGTGAAAGTGAAAGGGCGGTTGCTTTTATAGCCGATTTGAGCCTAAAACTCTGCACATAAACCTGCTCCGGACCAGGATAAGTTTGCAGAGTAAGTTACCATGGTGATCTAGCCAGGTTAAAAGAGAGCCACCTTCGTGGTACCGGAAATCCTGGTTTTAGACTCAACATACCTCGCTAACCCTCTAATCTCGCTTCGTAGTATACCCCTCAGGAGATCTTGGCTTCATATTGAGCATCAACAAAAGAACAAACATTGAAGAAGAAATGTTTATTATTGACGCTGTATTTCTATATTTCTGTTAACACCCTGATGGTGGTTGACTGAAGTTCACTTTGTGAATGTGAGAAGCAGAAAGAAAATCTTTGCACTGTGTGACTTGACATGTTCAAGTTTTTTATTCTTTTTTCTTTTTACAGTGTTTCTTCTTCCCATGTCATCGTGTCACTCTGGAATATTAATGTAGCAGAATCTTCACCTCTGCTGGACTCTACACTGGCTCCCAGTTCATTTTAGGATCCGGCCTGAAATGTTTCTCACTATTTTTACGAGTCTCGACAGCATCACTCTCCAGCCAGAACACTGATGTCCACAAACCAGTTGTTGCTGGTCATCAATCCAGACTCTAAGCAGATGTGACGGTCTTTTCAGTAACAGGCTCTAATCTGTGGAACACGTTCCCCCTAAGAGCTGCACAGACTTGATCACTTTAAAACACAACTTTTTATTCTGTCATTTTAAACCTGAGCTGGATATTCTGAAATGTATCTTTCTTTGTATTTGTTGATGTTTCATTGATTATTTAAGTTCTGTTTATAGCAGAGTTTAATGACTGCTGAAGAGATGCTTGTAAAGCTCATGCAGCACTTTGGTCAACTGAATATAATTTAAATGTGCTGAAATAAACTGAAATAAACTGAAGTGCTGAAATGACTTACGCAAATAAATTTTAAAAAGTCTTGTTGTTTTTTTTTGTATTTATCAGGATTATATGATATTGAGGGAACCGTCATTGAAGGTGATGAGAAAAAAGAGGAAGTAGTTTTTGTATGAATTTCCTGCTTTTGTGTCTCACTGTGAGTCTCTGGCACAGTAATACACAGCAGAGTCTTCAGGCTGCATGTTCTGTCCATTTAGAGTCACTCTTTTATTGGAAGTGTCCAAGTCAATGCTGAACTTGTTTTTAGTGAATCTTTGTAGTAAGAGGCTCCAGTATGTCTCATCCCGATCCACTCCAGTCCTTTCCCAGCAGGTTGTCTGATCCAGGCTGTGTTGTAGCTGCTGAGAGAATAAGAGACCTGACAGGTGATGGACAGACGTTGACCTGGTTGTACAGTCACAGAGGCTGGTTGTGTCAGCTGTTCACACTTCACACCTGTGGAGGATAAATATTTGAAACATTAAAAACAGTGTAAAACAGTGGTGTGTCAGAGCAGTGTGATCAGACTGTCAGTGTGTTTGTCTCACTGAGACTCACAGGATCCAGCAGCCAGCAGCAGCAGCAGAGCTACGGAGAACATGTTGCTCTGAAGATGATCCAATAAAAGCTTCTCTGTTTTGCAGCAAATAGCAGCTGGAGTCAACACTTTATATGAGCTGTAGAGGAAGGTCCATTTGCATGTGGAAGGAGATGAACAGAAGTCCAACAACTCAGATGCAAATATTTACAAAGAGACATCAACAAACATGATTTCTGTTCTGAAATGCACAATATTTTCTATTTATTCTATTTATTAGAATTTTGCTCATAATTCAATAATATAAGGGTACTGGTTGTTTAGATTAATATAATAATATCTATTTCCTCTGTGTTTTGTCAGCGTTCCTTCCAGAACAGCTGCTGTCTGTCAGAGAAGTTAAAGGACCTGATGAAGTTGCAGCATTTGATGGTCGAGAATTAGAACATGTTGATTCTTTAAATGCAGTCAAAATGACTTCAGTAATATATCAAATAACACTGAAGACATTAACTATATCAAATAATAGTGATGACATTTTTTATTTCAAATAATAGTGAAGATATTTGGAAACTGGCTCTTTAGTGTTTTGTATAAAGGACATTATTTTTCTGATATATGATTTTTTTCATATTTAAATGTGATGTCAAGTAATGAAGAAAGCCTATACATCAGATAATTAATAAGAAATAATAATAATGTAATAGTAATGTAAAAAAAAAAACAAAATAAAGTTTGTTATTTAGTAAAGCTATTTAGTAAAAATGAAATCATGCAGTCTACATACAGGCACTTGATTAAAGGAAGGACAGAAGACAAGACACATTTTTATTCTATATTTTTCCACAAATGAAAGTTAAACAAAAATATTTTGATCTGCCAAAGAAGCCCAAAGTTTGGAACTTTAGTGATTTTAGTGAGCTTTTATCTGAAAATAAAGAGCAGGAGAATTTAAATGTCAGTTTACAGGATTAAATAGTTACATTTTATTAGAACAGAAAATATGCTCACAATAACAGCATAGATGTTTTGGAGAGAAAGTCAGAGAGACCAGACTGAGATGGTTTGGACATGTACAGAGGAGGGATAGTGAATATATGGATAGAAGGATGAAGAGGTTGGAACTACCAGGCAGGAGGTCTAGAGGAAGAGGAAAGAAAAGATTTATGGATAAAGTGAAAGAAGACATGAAGTTAGTTGGTGTGTGAGAAGAGGATGTAAAGAACAGAGTTAGATGGAGGTGGATGATCCACTGAGGCACTGAAGGGAAAAGAGGAAAGAAAAGAAGAAGACTAAAGTAACAGCATATGATCATCAGTGGTGTGAGGGCTCCTCCTCTGGTGGCTTCATGTTACAACTGCTCAGCTTCTGAGAGGTTTTTGTTCAGGTCTGCAGATGTTTGTGTCACTGTGAGTCTCTGGCACAGTAATACACAGCAGAGTCTTCAGGCTGCAGGTTCTGTCCATTTAGAATAACTCTTTTATTGGAAGTGTCCAAGTCGATGCTGATCTTGTTTTTAAGTGAATCTTTGTAGTATGTGGTGTGTCCACTATGTGCACTCCCAATCCACTCCAGTCCTTTCCCTGCAGGTTGTCTGACCCATTGTGTTCGATAGGTGCTGAGAGAATAAGAGACCTGACAGATGATGGACAGACGCTGACCTGGTTGTACAGTCATGGAGGCTGGTTGTATCAGCTGTTCACACCTCACACCTGTAAAAATAAACATGTTTTATATAAAAAATTATCAAGATATATTTAAGAGAAGAACTGCTGACTGTGATGAATTTGAAGAGACTCACATCCAGCTGCTAAGATCAGGAATAGAGCTGCATAAACCATGTTGATGGATGAAACTGACATCCTGTGAAGTCGACTCTGCGCTGTGATGTGATGTTTTTATAGCTGGTAGGAGGAACCAGAATTTGCATTGACTCAAACAAATCAGTCAATATCAATGTAATCAAACATGTGAACCAATAATGTTCACCTGCTTTACTTCTTTTATCAGAGCATCATAATCTTGTATTTAGCTTTTTCTCCAGTAACTAAACACACTTTAATTATCGGAAGTCTGGTTCAGTGATTGTTGGAATTGAGATGTTTCCCTTCAGGTGAAGTGACAGTTAGTGACGGTGTGGAAACTAAAATGTTATTGCACTTGCACAAAACAAATGGAGGAGTCATCTACTGGCATGGATGTATTCCCTTCTGATTAACATTTACAGTTATTTAAAAAAAGATGAGTTTATGCTTGATGGATATTGTAACAGAGTTCAAACCCCAACTATAATGACTCCATATTGAACTCTGATTTCCTTTTCTGGACAGCTTAAAGGGCATGTCACTATTTTTACAACACAAATTCATATTTTTATTATAAATAATGCCACTAAATCTTGAAAATGTGAAGAATTCAATTTTCCAACTCTATTTTAAGCATTTAGGACATTTCAGTTGTGTGTTTAAACATCATAAAATTGATCACAATAAACAAAACGTAGGTCAAAATACACAGAGGCTTTTTTCTATATATATGGGTTGTATGTTGTATATCTTTTTTCAGCCAGTCTCACTGTGAGGACTGTCGAATGACCCTGAGAGATCGTTGGAATCAGCTCAGCTTCTAATCAATAATCACTATTAACTCTGTGTGTTAAAGGAGAGACGGATGTGACATGAGGAGGTACATAGGCTGATGGAGTCACTGTGTACTCAGGGAATAAAAAAACCCATATGTTTATCAAAACAGGAGTAGGAGATAGCAGCCGCGGGTGAGGTAATGTAAGCACAGCCGGTACTAGTCTAAACAAGTGAAGTAACAGAAGGAGAGGTGATTTAACGTGATTTGTAAGCAATTCCTAATCAATGAAATGTATGAAATGTGGGTGTGATCAGAAAAAAAATGTATTAGTAATTTTATTTTTAAATATGTATGTTAAAGGGGAAAACTTATTTTGTGGGTCAAAAACGGACAGAGACAGAGCGGAGCGCATGTTCCTCTCTGGAATGTCACGGGCAGATAGGGCGTAAAGTGTAAACTAACTACTTCGCACATACAACAACTGGGGCCAGGTGTCTGGGTCAAATGGTGATGTCGAGGTGGGGTGTGTGTTTGGTACAGAAGGCGTACCTGGGCTCCGGACTGCGACGGAAGGTTCATTGCCGAATTCTGTTATTAAACACGAACCAATCAATCAATCATTTAATGTAACGTTGGAACACGTTGGTATGTAGATCGTTAGAAAAAGGGTTAGCGTTAGCTGAAGCTTTAGCTTAACGAGCTGGATAGCCAAAAACAAGGTGGCCTTGGCTGGTGATAGGGAAGATGTCATGCTGTAAACATGTGAAGTCATTGGGGATGTGTGTGCATGATTATGTAAAATTAGGCACGCCTCTGTATATGTGAATAACCAATCAGAAGTGTCATGTGAAGTTTGAGGGAAATTATGTATGCATATGCAAAGGTGAGAGAAACCAATCGATGAAGGCTGGTGCGGGGCGAGCAAGGAGAGAGAGAGCGCATAAAAAGAGAAGGCAGAAGGCTCTGGTGGATTTCTGGAGCGCTTTCACACGAAGAAGGGATTAGCTTGCACCTGGACGAGCACCCCCATCTGGAGGATTAACTGGAAGGAATTACTTCAAGAAAAGAAGACAGAAAGACGCTTGAACAGGATCTACGAATTTTTTCCCAATTCTTGAAGGAATAATTGGAGCCTTTTTGGTTGCCTAGCTCACCGCTAGCAAGGAGGGCCGATCAGCATACCGGCCGGCCTGATCGTTTGAGCTCTCTCTCTCTCCTCCCTGCAGCGGCCTTGAAACGCAAAGGTGCACATTGCGTACCAGCCTGTCCTTGACCAACCAGATAACTGATCAGTAAGCCACAGCTTTAATTTGCCTTTTTAGAATTATAAATTGTATAACCAATCAATGCTGTTCTTAACCTTGCTAATCTGCTTTAATAAAATAAAACTGTCATAAGAGTGTTGTGGACATTACATCTGTATTCAGAATCTTGAAGACTTGTTTATGCCTCTGCCACTAACACACAGGTTCTTATGGGTTATTTTAGCCCATTTTTGTCAATGTCCCTGATGCTCGCTGTCCGAGCCGCTAAGTTTCCTAGCCTGTACAGAGCCCAGATCGTGAGAGGAAGAGCTGCCGTTAACAGACGTTACCGATAGCTGGATTCGAGCACCCGGCTATTCCTCTGAAGGACAGTTATTGGAGTGGCGGGCATACTTTGGAAGTAGGCAGTGAGAGCTAGGCGTATCTTCTCGACACCAGCTTAAATAAGTTGAGGAAATCTAGTGAGGAACCTCTCCTACCGCAACTTTCTTACCCGTAGGATGAGAGCTGTCCCGTGACAGACTCTGCTAATCAGAGACTGAACCAAAACTGGGAGATTTTACATTTGGCGCCCGAACAGGGACATAAAAATGAGTTTCAGGTCCAACTAATCTAAAGTGTGCAGCTGAGGGAGCCTGCCAGGCACAGAAGATCGACTCCCCCGTTAGGAAGCGGGGGGGGCCGAGCAGCCCGCAGTAATTGCAGGGAGCAAGCGGGAGTGAAGAGGAGCGAAGGTCGTCGGAGAATTTCTAGAGGAAATCCCAGACTGCTAGAATAGCCAACCAGTCTGAACTTTATCCCTGACCCCGATTTGGTACCTAAGGGAGGCTTTAAGGAACAGATGACTCGATCAGACAAAGACAGAGAAGAATGAGAAGAATGAGAAAATGGCGACAGGGACAGAAGAACCTTAGCCCAGAAAGGATGACCCAGGGTTGGGACCCGAGGACTGCAGAAACCAAGCCCCATGTGACGGCTCGCCGTCTGGAAAGCAGAGGAGCAGAAGAGACACCCCGGAGGACCGAGATAGGTTAACTCAGGGCTTAGGGCAGAGCGAGTTCTTAGGTAGCGACCTTGAGGAAGTAGAAGAGGGATCTGAGGTGCAGAACTACGGCTCTGAGCCCCCACCTAACCGGGTGAGGGAAGTCGGGATGGTGGTATAGGAGGGGCTAAGACCCACAAGAAAGGACCCTGGATCAGGCCATGAAGACATGGG
>JAGFBZ010001258.1:0-44731 GCA_018398805.1 Hirundichthys speculiger | reverse complement strand
AAAAGGGTTCCTAAGTTTGGCTCCAGCTACTAACTAGCACAGGAACTGCCTCGGAGGAAAAGACCCATTAGTCATCATGGCAGTGTTGCTGCAGTACTTCAGACATCAACGTTGACATGAGCCTCACCAGTGACTTGTGGTCGGCTCTCAGTCGGTCCCTGAGGTTCCTCAGGGTGCTCCTGAAGCCTCTGGACTTCGATGCCTCGGGTTTGGCAGGATGCTGGGAGTTCTTATGGCCTCCAGACCCTTTCTACCAGTGAAGAGGAACAATGAGAAAAGACTAAAAGTAGATTAGTAGAGAGGAGAGGCTCTTACGCTGCACCAAAATTACCCATGAGTGGTTGCTCTCTTTGTTGCATGCGTCTCCTTTCTTCTTCTGCTCCTCTTCCTCCTCTTCCTCGCTTTCACTGTTGTTGATGAAGCAGAGCTGAAGATTCATCTGCGTCTGCAGGCTGGAAGAAACAACAGGCGTGTTGATCAGTATCTATCCATCTTCTCCTGGTTCATAACATCAGACGCTGTAAATAATTAAACCACACGTAAGGCGTGGAATCACATTTGTGTCTAGTTTTTAGCCTCTTGCTAACAAGGCCTGTTTTTTAGACAAACACTGTTTGTGAGGGTTAAGCTGACAGAAGCAGACAGGTGGACTCTGTCTTTAATAGTTAATTGTTTTTATAGTTATCTGTTATCATCCTCTCGGTAAGTCCAGACTAGACGGTGAACACAATAAAACCTAAAGTAGCTCGACAGCTTTGCCACAGCTACGCGTTTATCAGCAGCGTTTTAGTCCGCCATCTCCGTCCACATCCGTCTGAAAGCACGTCATCGTCTCCAGATAAACTCGTCTTCTTCAGTGGGTTAATGGTCTCAAATGTTTGTGCAGGTCGTCAGGCGTCACATACGTCCAACCGTAGAGGGACTAAACAGACGTCACACTTCCTGCTCTGAAAAAAAAAAAAACAAGTCCCTGAATTCTCGGACTGTAACGTCTGAGACCACGGAGGTGTTGCGTTAAAACGTTATCCTGAATTTGTCTAAAAACTGGTGTTTTCTGGGAAAGAAGTACAAGAAGTAAAACCCCAAATCAGTAAAAGCTTGATCTGAATGTGTCCTGCTGTAAAAGTCCCAGGAAAAGATGTGCTCTTGAAGGCATCGTATCAAACAGATTGATAACGGCTTCACGTCTCCGTCTAATCACCGTGTTTTTTACGGCTCATGTCATAAACCTCTGGGACCTTGAATCTTGATCGCCTGCACTCAAATTCCTCGAATGGTTTCGGTGATATTCTGCAACGCAGAGGAAACATCTTCCAGAGCTTTCCTTGAGGAATGTGGATTTTAAACACTGCAAAGGTTTTCCTCAAACGTTAGTTGAGAAAGTTGAGTGTGACGGTAAACTTTGTTCCTCAAGGACACGTTTTCATTCCAAATCCTCGTAGCAATCACCCATTTGAAATATCAATTTTAAAAAAAAAATAATTTTATAAGTTGCCCTGTACCAACTGCTTCTGAACGTTTCACAGACCCCAAATGGAAACGCTGATGCATATGATGAAATAAAAATGACTGAATATTAGGAGTGCCCGATAATTATTGACCCGATAATTATCGGTACAATAATTACCAGGACGATAATAGGAAATTATGATGTCATTCCGCTAAGTCCAATACCATGACAGCCCAGATATATATATATATATATATATATATATATATATATATATATATATATATATCAGAGGTGAGTATTGGCAAGGACCTCTCAATACGATAGTATCACGATATCGCAATATCACGATAGATTGTGATATTCTACCTAGTTAATATCAAAATTAAAAGTAGAGATGAAAAATCAAATTGCTGTATATATGTTCAGAAGATATTGATTATTCAGATGACAAATTGAGTCAAAACTATTTGCTTCAAAACAACCTATTTATTGTTTATTATTAGTGTTTTTTGCACATTTAAGTAACCATTACAACTTACTGACGATATCGATATTAGGAGCTCAAAAATCGATATTATATTTTTGGGCGAGCCGAAAATCGCGATATATATGCCAAATCGATTTTTTTTACACACCCATACTATATGTTACATATACGACATATGTACATACATATATATATATATATATATATATATATATATATATATATATATATATATATATATATATATATATATATATCATACACAGCAGTGCGTACGCTCCCACCGAGCCTTGAATACAACAGGCAGTGAATGTTATGTTCAAGTGACATGTCGGCATAATCAGAAAAACGATTTACTCAATAAGGAAAATCAAGAATACCCCCTCATGCCAGAAAACAACTCGTTAACTCGGTCATAATTTTGATAGTTGCTGACATCAATTGATTTGAATTGATATTTGTAGTATTTTTTCCCACATGATACACATAATAAATAGAAAAATGACTTCTTTTTTTTTTGTAAACTTATGGAATGCAATTTTTCAGTTAGTAATTCTGATGCATGTATTTCCATCAGTTCAAGGAGCCTTTATTTTTTTCATATCAGTCAGTAATGAACCTTATTTAAATTTATGTGAGATATCAAATAGGTTTGTTTGATAGTTTTATGAAAATGTTTGAAAGGCTTGTCAATAGTTTTGTGTTGGAAAATATAAATATCTGTTCATTTAAAGAGTCGAAACTGTTTTTGGTTTTGTTCATAGTATTGATGTAATGATCTTAGGTATATGTGTGTGTGTTATCAGTTATCAGTATCGGCCTTTAGGAGCTGAAAGTTATCAGTTATCAAATCGGTTTCAAAAAACAGTTACCGTGCATCCCTAATTAGCATTCAAGAAGAAATGATGGCTCTCAATTCTTACGTTGAGTCCAGAGCACTATCAACTATTTTGGTGTTCATATATAAAAAAAAAGAATTAAAATGAGATCCTTTATTACCAAGCATGAATTAAAGAGTTGACTTTCTAATGCTCTGCAGGTCTTTCTGGCTTTTCCTTTCCTAATGAGATCATTAAACATCTGCAGACCAGTCTAAATGCTAAAGTCTTTGTTCTGGCTTCCAGCTGATCTTCTCTGTCAAGGTTCAGGTTTGTTTACCGACCACAGGCCTGGAAGAGAGTTCAGACCAAACATCAGCCGCTGGGCTGCCCTCTGCTGGCAGCACATCTGTGCCTGCTGCACATTTTATGTTTCCTCCTACAGTTTTGATGTTCTAACGGATTCTTCCCCCTCAGTTTGAATGGTGAAAACCAAATACTTTCATGAAGTAGCAGTTATGATGTCAGCGCTGCTACTGTCAGTGGGATTACATAACTGTCTTATTACTCTGAACGTTTATATTAGCGTCTAAACCTAATCTAAACTTAATCTACCTCCACCAGCTCCTCCAGCTGAATACCGACGTGTTCCCAAACCAGCTGGGCCCTATGAAATCCATTTTATTTTTTCTCAAATTCCGTTTTAATTTCTTAAATTTTTTCGGTTTTTAATTTTTGAGAATTCCGTTTTAAGCATTTTATGTAAATATAACCCCAAGACAGTATGTAAAGTAATGAAATATAGACAATTTATGCAATTATAACAGTAAACATATTGTGTCCAAAAAAACATTCATTGTTTTGACAAACAAAAACAATTCAAAAGTTCTTTTTAAGTAATAAATAACTAAGAAAAAAATAAATAACTCAAATAGGTTAAATCCATTTAAAGTGCAAAAACTAAAGAAAGTGCAACAGTAGTAAACTTTTAGCTGTTTAAATTCTTCTATTATCAGACAGATTGTTATAACGTACCTGACATTTTTCAGGTGTCTGAACAGCTTAAGTAGATACTTTTAAATCCAAAGCACTGAACACTGGTTGTGTGTATGAGTGTGTGTCCGTGTGTGTTTTTAATTTAGGTGTTCCAGCTGTTACAGACATCACCGTTTAAATCAATAATTGTGATTAGCTCAGTTAGTGACTCGCCTTTTTACGTTTGTGATTTTCACTCATTAAGTGATCCTGGTGATACTCGGGTCGCGGGAGCTGAAGCTGCTGCCCCCCCACGGCCCGACTCCAGACCAAGCGGGAGCTAATGGATGGATGGAAGTGACGTATCTTTTCGTTTCCACTCAATCGTGTGCTGGCTAAACTAGCAGAACATTGAATCTCCAGACACATAATAATCTCGGAGAAACTGCTCTGCCCTGAACCTGGGAGTTAGCCGCTAGTCTCTCAGGTGGCCGCTTCGACGTGTTTTTTTTTCTTTTTTTGTTGTTATTGAGGAAAGCAGGGGCAGTGCCCCCAGCTTTTAGTGACCCCTCTTGGAACATTTACTCGAAAGAAATAGGGGTGCACGATAACTATCGGGCCGATAACAGGAAATTATGACGTCATCCCGATAGGTCCAATATCACGACGAATAGCCCCGATAACATTTATATTTCTGTCAACACGGCAGTGCCTCGCTCCCTCTGAGCCTTGAATGACCAGTAACGTTCAAGTGACGTCGGCATAATCAGAAAAAAGATTACTCAATCAGGAAAATCAAGAATACCCCCTCATGCCAGAAAACAACTCGTTAACTCGGTCATAATTTTAGTAGTTGCGGACTTGAATCGATATTCGCAGTATTTTCCCACATGTTACACATGAAAAAAGAAAAAAAGAAAAGGCTGAAAGAACGACTAGCAAACGAGGAAAAGTCGGAATTTACGTTAGACCTTGAATGCAGCCTGCATTGTGCTGATCACAACAAACATGGCAGCGCGGAACTTCGTTAAAGTTTCAGAAGAAGATAGTTTGGTGGTTATTTGTGACGAATCCTTCGAGTGAATTCTACGAGGAGGGAAGCACAAGCTTTAATACGTAAAACCTGATCAGCCACCTACAACATAACAATTGCTTCCATGAAGTTTTGAAATCATGCTAACATGAGCTAACGGAAGCTAATGCTAACATGCACAATCCAGCAGGAGTCTCTCCTCCCCTCTCCTCTTTTCTCCTTCATTCCTCTCATCTAAAGCTTCCATGAGATTAAAAAATAAAAACTTCTGAACCTCATTTACTTTAATTAAAGGTATTAATTTAAATGGAACCACAAGTCAAAATCCTTTAAATGTTAATCTTTTTCAGTTAGTAATTTTGATGCATGTATTTCCATCAGTTCAAGGAGCCTTTATTTTTTATATCAGTCAGTAATGAACCTTATTTAAGTTGATGTGAGATATCAAATAGGTTTGTTTGATAGCTTTAAGAAAATGTTTGAGAGGCTTGACAATAGTTTTATATTGGAAAAAATAAATATCTGTTCATTTAAAAAGTCAAAACTATTTTTGATTTTGTTCATAGTATTGATGTAATGATCTTAGGTATATGTGTGTGTTATCGGTTATCGGTATCGGTTATCGGCCTTTAGGAGCTGAAAGCTATTGGTTAGCGGTATCGGTTTTAAAAAACAGTTATCGTGCATCCCTAGAAAGAAAAGTTCTTTTTAGTCCGGGAAAAAAAAAAAACAAAAAAACCTTTTACGCTAATGCCGTTTCAGTTCTGTTATATTGCGCATTTTAAAGTGAATTCCTGTTTTTAATTTCCATAGGGCTCTATCTTCCTCAGCTCCTCCACTCGCTTGAACATGCCTGAAACACCGACCCAAGGAGGTGTCCGGGAAACATCCTCACCAGACGTTCAAACCACCTCAACTGGCTCTTCTCGACATGGAGAAGCAGCGACTCTACTCTCGAGTCCCTCCTGAAAAACAGAACCTCCCCAGTCTCAAGGAAATTCCCTTCAGCTGCGTGTTTTTGGTCACTACCAGTTAGTGACCATAGGTGGGGGTCAGAAAGTAACTCAGCTGGTAAACGAGGAATCTCTTCAAGAGACCGATGCAGGGTCGCATCACTGCAGATGCTTCACCGCTCCGCCTGTTCTTCCGCTCTGTTCTTCCCTCACTCGTGAAAAAGACGCCAGCATAATGTCAGTTATACCCTGCGTTAGTATTTTGCGGGTTAAAAGAGGAGTGGACGCTCTCACAGCCTCCCAGTTCGTTACTGGACACCGACTGGCTGAGCTCTGACAGCGCCAGCCGTCTAGACAGCAGGCAGCTGTCGAACCCAGAGGAGGACGAAGGCAAGCCTAGGTTCTGGTACCCCGGAGGTGTGTGTCCATACCGGGAGGTGAGCGCTAGCACGTGGCTGTTGCAGGCATCGTTGCCGTCCTCCCATCTCTCCGTCCGCCTCCCCCTGTCCTCCGGCCAGCTGACTGGGGGCCTCACTCGCTCCAGAGAGGCTCCGGTCTGGAAAACACAGCAGGGACGAGGTCACGACGACTCCTGCAGCACCGGGTTAGTGCAGAAGACATGCATCTATGTGCTGGAAACATCATGAACATTAGTTTAAAAATGTTGAGGCAGCGTATCCACTAGGCCTGGGCTAAAAAAAAAAATCGATTTTTAGATTAATCGTGATTTTTTTCTGGGGATTTTTAAAAATCGATTCTCGTACAAGAATGGATTTTTCTTTATTTAATGGTGGGGTAAAGAGTTCGGGTGGCTCCCTGGAAATACTCCGCTCGCTGGGCTCCGCCAGTCTCTTTTGTCATCTACACTTCCGGAAATAGAAGCACGTGTGTCACCATAGTAACTTCAATGCGGGCAAATGCACGCGACAAAATGGCGGAGAGCAGCGAGCTGAGTACTGCCGTAGCGTGTTATTAGCGGTTTGCCCGGCAGCTGTAAAGCACAACAGCAACATGACAACGTTGGATGAGAGAACATAGTCCTGACCGATGTAGGCTATTAGCGTTAGCAGTTGCTACCAATAGCATCTGTATTCACAAAGAAAATAACAACGTGGATTTATTGTTGTTTACAACACGTAGCCTATGTAGCAACTGAACCAGTAGAAGAAGACAACTTTAGGTAAGAAAATCAAGTTTTATTCAACGCTAGACAACTTTAACGTGAGCAACTATGGGCTGGATTGGCTCGGTTCTATTCGGGTAACTCGGTTCGGTTCGTGGTCGGAAACTTAAGACCCAGGTCGGTTCGGTTCCGGGTCCAGACCCCAAACTTATGATAAAAGCTCGGGTCGGGTCGGTTTCGGGTCGAATTTTCACGGGTCCATTCAGGTTCGGGTCCATGAAAGTGGACCTGTGAAGACCTCTTAACTACAGCAACTTTTTTATTTAAAATTTTTAATTATTTTATTATTATTTATTAATTAAAATAATTATAATGATATTATAATATCATATATTTTTATTATTATTATTATTATTATTATTATTATTATCATCTACTATTATATGATTTCTATATTTCAATAATTGAAATATAAAAATCGCAATACTTGATAAAATCAAAATACAATACTTGTTTAATCAGAATCGCAATATAAATCGAATCGGAACCCAAAAATCGTAGGAGAATCGAATCGGCACAAAAGCGTATCTAAATGTAGTTGGGAACAAAAAAAAAGCACAGATAAAACATTAGTCCCAAAGAAAACAGGGACTTCTGTTGGTTGGAGGTGTTTTGGATTTGATAAGCAGTCCAGCACCGACCATTTCAAACACTTAACTCCTTCCTAGTGAGGCCTGTTTTTGAGATTCATGCTCAAAAGATGAGTATACGGGGAGTATACGGGTATTTCTACAGAGCTGTGCTTCTTGTTCCGTTGGACATTTAGCAGACTCTATAACTTTAACATTTAACACAAGGACACAAACACAAGGACTTAAGACTTTTAACCCACATCATATTGTTGCTTGCACTCATATCTTGCGTAAAAAGCAAAACAATTAGTTATCTATGGGCTTTCGTGGAAACTATCGTGCTCCACAAATGGCACACAGCGTTGTAGAACGACCCATATCTCAGCAGGATGTGTTGAATAACTGTCGTATCAAAATGAAGGTAAAACATGCGAGGTTGCAGATAAATAACATTAAGTATAAAAATTGTGAGTAAATGAAGAAGGAACAGAGAAAAAACCTTTTTTTTTTTTTAAACTGACAAAACATCCCGACAAAAGGTTTAAGATGGACTTTCCCACTTGTTTATTTTAACACATTTCAGCTAGGGGTGTGGAAAAAAAAAAAAATCGATCTGGCGATATATCGCGATTTTCAGCCGCCCGATATACTATTGATTTTTCAGCTCCTAATATCAATTTTTTAGGAAAATTCATTCATTCATTAAATGTGCAAAAACACTAATAAACAATAAATAGGTTGTTTTTGAAGCAAATAGTTTTGACTGTTTGTCCTCTGAATGATCAATATCATCTGATGAACATATACAGCAACTTGAGTTTTCATCTCTGCTTTTAATTTTGATATCAACTGGGTAGAATATCGCAATATATCGTGATATATTGTGATATACAGCAACTTGCTTTTTCATCTCTACTTTTAATTTTGATATTAACTGGGTAGAATATCGCAATATATCGTGATATCCTGATATATTGTGATATACAGCAACTCGATTTTTCATCTCTACTTTCAATTTTGATATTAACTGGGTAGAAATCGCAATATATCGTGATTCTGATATTGTGATATACAGCACTCGATTTTTCATCTCTACTTTCAATTTTGATATAACTGGGTAGAATATCGCAATATATCGTGATATCCTGATATATTGTGATATACAGCAACTCGATTTTTCATCTCTACTTTCAATTTTGATATTAACTGGGTAGAATGTCGCAATATATCGTGATATCCTGATATATTGTGATATACAGCAACTCGATTTTTCATCTCTACTTTCAATTTTGATATTAACTGGGTAGAATATCGCAATATATCGTGATATCCTGATATATTGTGATATACAGCAATTCCATTTTTCATCTCTACTTTCAATTTTGATATTAACTAGGTAGAATATCGCAATATATCGTGATATCCTGATATATTGTGATATACAGCAACTTGATTTTTCATCTCTACTTTCAATTTTGATATTAACTGGGTAGAATGTCGCAATATATTGTGATATCGTGATATACTGTGATAAACAGCAACTTGCTTTTTCATCTCTGCTTTTCATTTTGATATTAACTGGGTAGATTATCGCTATGTATCGCGATATCGTGATAATATCATATCGTGACCCAAGTATCATGATACATATCGTACTGCGAGGTCCTTGCCAATACTCAACCCTAATTTCAGCATACCTGAGCTCCTCTGGGTTTTAGCTGAAACTAGAAAACTAGTTTGAACGTTGCTCCAGGTGATTCACCTGGGACTCACAGAAACAGTCTGAGACAGAAATAATGACTTGGATCTGCCACAGATTTGGGATGACTCCAGAGCAATGTTGTTTATGATGTGGCATCATCGAGCTGGGCTGTAGAAAGTCAGGTTGTTTCTTTGCTCTTCTTCAGCTGCCGGTGATTCCTCCATGGATGGAGTAGCTCAGCTGTTAGCAAGCTGTTAGCAGCTGGTCACCAGTGTCAGTTTTCTTTGGTTTTCTCTTCTTCGTACAATGTTTTTACTTCGTGTTGGGATTGTTTCCGTAGGCTTAATGCTGAGCTTTATGGTAGCGGCAACCTGACTATCATGAAATATCAGTGCAGTGGAGGCCGAACTCACATTCATCCGGGGGTTTCCAGACACATGTCTCTCTCTCCTGTGGCCTCCTCCAGTTACACCAGTAGACAGTAGACAGAATCACCACTCATCCCAGTCAGTGCTGATTGTTGCTGAACTGACTGGAACGTTGCCTGGAATTCCTCATGAGTTTCAGCATGTTGATATTCCTCCCTGTTTTGTCCTTCCTCTCACGCTAAATCAAGGCGGGAGTTAGCATAGTCACTTTCACAACTGGATGTGTCAATCATTGCTGCCACCTAGTGGATACCATTGGTACTCTGGTCTGCCATTCATTGCACAGGACTAGGAGTGAGTATTGGCAAGGACCTCGTAATATGATATGTATCGTGATACTTGGATCACGATACGATATCACGATATCATGATATTCTATCCAGTTAATATCAAAATTAAAAGTAGAGATGAAAAATCAGATGATATTGATCATTCAGAGGACAAAGTGAGTCAAAACTATTTGCTTCAAAACAACCTATTTATTGTTTATTATTAGTGTTTTTGCACATTTAACTAGGGTTGGGCACCGAAAAACGATTCCAAGTAGGAATCGGTTCCTAATGTCCGGTTCTGAATTCTTTAGAAGATTTTTGAATTTCGGATTCCTAAATGTCCGCGCTATTTTAGTTGTTTAGTTGTTGTTTGGTGTTTGTTTTGTTTTGATTTACTGCACTAGTTTGTTGATGTTACTCCACCCGGCGTACTCAACTCCGCGCTAGCGTCGACGTCACGTCCGTCGCCGACGGGACTTCACTTCACTCGCCACAACATGGATCCCAAGAGACACCGGCTCTCTCGAGTTTGGCTGCATTTCAGTCCGGGAAATGACGGCTACCTGGCGCAGTGCAACACCTGCGGGAAGCGTGTTACCGCCAAAGGAGGGCGCATTACTAATATGGCAAAACACCTTCGCCTGCATGGCAACACAAAAATAAACGAGTGTAGCCTATTTAATTCACTGCGTTGCTCCCCCGCTCCTAGCTATGGATGTACATGGTTAACCGTTTAACCGTTAACCGATAACAGTAACTAACCGATTAATACTAATGGTCAATTTTGTTTTTAATTCAATCAACTCATGGGGGCGTGTCCACAGGTGCAACACATGCCATCACGTGCGTCCCATCACAGCCCACTTTACAACGATGAAGTCGGAATAGCGGTATTTCGGGATGGTGATGTGTCTAAATGGTGGTTTGTCGGAATGGCAGCATGGAAGGGCATTTAAATCTTTTCGGTTATTAATCGTTAAAGGGCGTCGGTTAACGGTCATAAAAAAAATCCAAAATGTGCATCCCTACTCCTAACCCTTCTCATATTTATATGTACAGGCCTCGTCCACACCTAGCCAACGTGTGTTTTCCGCAGCAGGCAACACTATCTGTGCCGAACGTTCACGTTGTATTCTGAAAGAGCAGATATGGTCATCTTCCTAAACAAAAACTGTTGATTTTTTAGGTTTTTTTTTTTTTTTGGACAAAATGTATTTTGGAGGCCAACCTGCCAACTGTAAGTTGTTTAACATTTAGGCTGTAAGTGAATTCTGTGTGTGCATATGTGCATGCTAGCATGGCTAAGAATAAAAATGGCCAGTCGCCTGTCTAAATGTGCCACACTTTTTTTTTTATTAATAAATTCTGCTGTTAGATAAGACGCGATCTGTTGACCGACACATCAAAGAATCGGAATCGAGAATCGTTTTGAACAGGAATCGAAACAGAGAATCGGAATCGGTTATTTCTGTGATGGAGAGAGGAAAGTATTTGATCCAGACTTAAAGAACAAGACTGAACTGAGAGTTCATCAGCTCTGGAACCCTAATCCTCTACCACGTGACCTCTAACCTTTGCCTTCTTCTCCTCCTCCTGCTTCTCCAGCTCAGCGATGCGCAGGCTCAGCGCCTCCCAGTGCATGATGGGAAGGCCCAGATTATCCTGCTCGTAGCCTTCCTGCCAGCCCAGCACCGCCCCCTCAGAGTTCTCCTCCTCGTCCTCTTCATCGTCGGCCTCGTCATCGCTCCTCCTGTCGTCCTCTGCCTCGTTACTCTCCTTCTCCTCCCTCTGCTCCCTCTGTTTCTCCTTCTCTCCCTCCATCTGCGGAGAAACCAGCAGGTCACAGGTTAAAATGTTATTCATGAACACAGCAGAACGAGCTGCAGAACTGCAATGATGTCATCGGTGAAAACAGTTTTCCCTCCAAAGACCTGATCCAACGCCACTCCCAGAGAAGATGACACATGAATCATAGCAACAAAACTGAAATATGCCCTTCCAACTGGAGGAGTGTGAGGCTGATCTGGCGTTCCTCGAGGGGAAACATCTGGTTTTCAGAGCTGACGCCAGTCATCGAGGCGGGAAATCTGCAGTTCATGGAACCACCACTAGGGTGGGATTTAGTGCTGCAGGGTTAAATCACGTCAGATGAATTTTCACTGTTAGAAAACAGCAGTGACGATAACTAACTGATAACCATGATATAAAAACAAGTAATGAAGTTAACTGAACTGAATGATTGCTCATCTGATTGGTTACATATATTATTGGCCACGGTTACAAGATGTTTTTTAATTCAGAATTAATTATTCCAAATTAAATAATTCAGAATTAAACTATTTTCCTTCGAGTTTACATGGAAATAGTAATTCCGAATTGAGGTTTACATGGAAAACACGTTTGTTCGGCTTTATCCAATTCCGCTTTAGGTCTGGGGGTTGGGAAGGGTTCTGATTGGATGGGGGGGGGCGGACGTCTTTACGACTACCGGAAGAAAACAAACTTAGCAACAACTAGATTAGCAACAACATTCCACTTATTTTTGACCTGGGTGGGGTCTCTATCTGCGAAACCTCCTTCATTTAACCTAGCCGCTACAACTGTAGCATCTGTTCTTTTAATTATTTCCAGTTCCTCCAAGCTATTTATTATATAAATCGTCTCTGCTCTTGAACACCGTTTACTGCGTGCTGCCATCTTGAAACTTTGTTTTGAAAACAAGCCCAGCACGGAATATAAGCGTCATCGCGACAGACGGGCAAGAGAACTAGCATGCGCAGAAAGACCGGAATTAATTTGAACAGGAATGAGTGTTTACATGACCGCGGAATTATTCTATTCGGAATTAAAATCAGAATAAACCAGCCACTTACTTCGGAATTAAGGTTAATTCGGAATTGACATTTTCATATGGAATTAGGTGTTTACATGGTAACTTTTATTCAGATTTAACTTTAATTCTGAATTAAAGAGGAATTAAACTTCCCATGTAAACACACGGAATGACATTTAGAGCCTGAATTCACCACACTAAGACATATATTACAGCAGCATTTATTGCAATATTTTTTTGTTTTTGTAACACCATCATTGCTCAAGTTGATATTACAATAACGATAAATTTGGTATGGATGCGATTGTGCAGCATTAGTTTCAAGCTAAGAGCATGTGTGATTTTAAAAACTGGTTCAGAGACTTTTACTGAAAGATGCCACGATGGTTGTGTGTTTATTTTTCAATCTAAGGTTACATTTTCAGTTACACGATAATTACAGTGCAAACCCAAAACTGCAGTTTTTTTTATATTTATTTTTTTTACATTTGTTATTTTCTTTGTTGAGCAGGAAAGGAAAACCTGCTCAGCTAAAACCTTCAAATAAAAATGCAAATTCCATCATATATGTGGTTTTCAGGTAAAATCTACAACTGAGCCAACTTTTGATACATGTCGTGTAGGGGTGTGAAAAAAAAAAATCGATTTGGCAATATATCACGATTTTCAGCCACCCAATATAATATCAATTTGTCAGCTCCTAATATTGATATCGTCGGTATGTTGTAATAGTTACTTAAATGTGCAAAAACACTAATAATAAACAATAAATAGGTTGTTTTGAAGCAAATAGTTTTGACTCAGTTTGTCCTCTGAATGATCAATATCATCTGATGAACATATACAGGAACCTGATTTTTCATCTCTACTTTTAATTTTGGTAGAATATCGCAATATATTGCGATAACATCGTATCATGACACATGTAGTATTGTGAGGTCCTTGCCAATACTCACTACTAATGTCGTGCTGATGTTGAGAATGCTTTACATGTGAAGGCAAATCGGCAGAACTGTTATAAAAAGTTAAATTACTGTAGCGTTTCCTCTGTCAGTGCGGGAACCATGCTAGTTTGGACCGTAACTCTAGAACCATAATAGTTTGAACAGTGACTCTAGAACCATCCTAGTTTGAACAGCGACTCTAGAACCATGCTGGTTTGAACCGTGACTCTAGAACCATGCTGGTTTGAACCGTGACTCTAGAACCATGCTGGTTTGGACCGAGACTCTAGAACCATGCTGGTTTGAACAGTGACTCTAGAACCATGCTAGTTTGAACAGTGACTCTAGAACCATGCTAGTTTGGACCGTGACTCTAGAACCATGCTGGTTTGGACCGAGACTCTAGAACCATGCTGGTTTGGACCGAGACTCTAGAACCATGCTGGTTTGGACCGAGACTCTAGAACCATGCTGGTTTGGACCGTGACTCTAGAACCATGCTAGTTTGAACAGTGACTCTAGAACCATGCTAGTTTGAACAGTGACTCTAGAACCATGCTAGTTTGGACCGTGACTCTAGAACCATGCTGGTTTGGACCGTGACTCTAGAACCATGCTAGTTTGGACTATGACTCTAGAGCCATGCTAGTTTGGACCGTGACTCTAGAACCATGCTAGTTTGGACCATGACTCTAGAACCATGCTAGTTTGGACCGTGACTCTAGAACCATGCTGGTTTGGACCGTGACTCTAGAACCATGCTAGTTTGGACCGGGACTCTAGAACCATGCTAGTTTGGATCGTGACTCTAGAACCATGCTAGTTTGGACCGTGACTCTAGAACCATGCTGGTTTGGACCATGACTCTAGAACCATGCTAGTTTGGACCGTGACTCTAGAACCATGCTAGTCTGGACCATGACTCTAGAACCATGCTAGTTTGGACCATGACTCTGGAACCATGCTAGTTTGGACCGGGACTCTAGAACCATGCTAGTCTGGACCATGACTCTAGAACCATGCTGGTTTGAACCATGACTCTGGAACCATGCTAGTTTGGACTGTGACTCTAGAACCATGCTAGTTTGGACCATGACTCTGGAACCATGCTAGTTTGGACCGTGACTCTAGAACCATGCTAGTTTGGACCGTGACTCTAGCAGGCGTTCAGGGACAAATTTCTGACTTGTCCTTATAAGTGCAAATGGAAGCACTAAAGATCAATGGGGTGTTTTTACCCTGAAAGGGGCGGGGCATTGGGCAGGTTCTCTTCTGAGTGGGTCTGTGACGTCACAGAACCCTGCTGATCTGAATGGCTTGATGAAAGAGGCCTCATCATCAGACCAAGGCTGCCCCACTCAATCAACAGGAGTTTGTTGGGGTTTTTTTTTTTGTTTGCTTTGTTTTGTTTTGTTTTACTTTTAATTACTTCACCCACCCAGATAAACGGTCTCCAGAGGAAAAAAATAGATATTTTAAAAAATATACTATATTCCCTTGAATAGATAAAATAAGTTTTTAAGCAAAATTGCGGTGTATTGTTTACTTTTAACGTCCAAACAACAAGAAAATGGCCGGAACCTTTAGACTTAGTCTCTTTTTAAACTTTAAACTGTCTTCAAGCAGTTTTAAAAGTTGAAAACTGTCGTCTGGTTGGAGTAAATAATAGAAAGTTACCAGTTCATCCCGAAGAAAACCGCTGCTGGACTCTTTCTGCCACAGAGGAGCTTCGCTTTCTGCCACATAGTTAGTTTCTTCCTCCACAGCTCCTGGTAGTCTCCCTCCTCCTTTTCCTCCTCTTCCTCCTCCTTTTATTCCCTCACTCCTCAAACAAACTTCTACAAAAGCCGCTCAGCTGTCGTTCGTCTCGGTCTAAACTCTCGTTTTCCTCCGGTTTCATTACAAAGACAAACAGCAGAAAAACTTCTCCCTCCCTCCAAAAAAACACACAGCAGACGGGAACAGGAGGAGGACCGAGTTAGAGGAATGTTTTCTGGAAGAAACGAGGTTTGATTTCAGGTTTCATCAGGAGAACGTCCGGTTTCCTTCAAAGTAAAAGCCTGGAAATGGCTTTTTTTTATTCGTTTTTTTCTTACTTTATTCGTTTTGCTATAGTTTTATCAACAAACCCATTACAACGATTTTTTTTTAAATAAATGTATTTATTTATGTATTTTTATTATTTTTTTTCAATTTCAGCAGACTTTTATTGAACAAAGTTGTACATACAAACAATTGTATGCACAACAGCAGATAGGTGCTCCAAATCTCAAATGAAATTAAATTAGATTAAATTAAATTAAATTAAATTAAATTAAATTAAATTAAATTAAAGAAATAAACGTATTTAATATTTTTTTTCCTTCAATAGTTCTTTATTAACAGAAATACAAACAATACAAAAGCAATTCTTGTCAATGAAACATCAAACAACAGAGCATCAGCCAGGGCGTAGGCTGCTAAATAAATAAAGAAAATAAGGTGCACAAATCACAAGTTTTCATAGCTTTCTTGTTATTCGGTCACAGATACTTTGTATCTACTGTTCAGTTTCCTTTTGGAATGCAATAAAGCATGGTTAATAAGAAAATTTACCTTTGTGTATGTGATACTTCCCTAATATTATTATCAAGTTTATGACATACAGTTAAAGCCTGGAAATGGCGGCCGGTGTTGCGGTCGCCATTACTGTTTACAGAAGTAACGGACAAGCCCTTTGTGACGTCATCCATAAATGAAAAAAAAGGGTAAAGAGAAAAACGTGTGTAGAGGGATTTTGAAGCCGCTTTTTCCTCGTATTGGTCGACATCATGTTTCAAATAGGAGGAAGGAGCGATACAGGAAATAGTTCAGTTACAGTTAGTTGTTTTAGCTCGGCTGGTTTGATTTATGCAAATCTATCCATCCATTCATTATCTATCCCAGCTCTCTTCAGGTGAAAGGCAGGGGTACACCTGTGTGCTGTGAGGCAACGGCGCTAACCACCAAGCCGCCGTGCCGCCCGATGCAAATCTATGACGCGAATTCAAATCACTTTACATTGATTTTGATCAAATGTTCTCATTTCATGTGTTGCTAGCAAGCACCGGACTCCAGGGTTGAAGCCAAACCACGACTAACAGTTACTGCAGTCGAGCCACTGACCGCTAGGTTGCACTTGTTCCAGATTTCGTTTCAGTCGCTACACTTGAAATGAAGATGCATGGACAGATTTGATAAAAAATGAATGTAAAATAATATCCGTTAGCAACAAAGGTTAGCATAAGATAACTGAGCCAAGCTAAAATATTCAACTGTAACTGTAAGTGTGTTTCACTCTGTAGAAAACCTCTGTGGGATGTCACAGATTGTTCGTCCAGTAATACGTAGAGTTAGCGGTCGCTAATGAAGCGAGTGCTGCCAGAGCTGACCCTTAGCAAAAAGAAGTTTATTCAAGTGTACTATGAGTATACTTATTTTTTACTAAAAAATGAGGAAGTATACTTGAAGGTAACTTTTTATAAACTATATTTTATTCACCTACTTAATAGTATAGTGAAGTATACTTGGCTTACACTTAATAGTATAAACAAAAGTCTAAGACTAAGTACATTAATACTAAGACTTACACTTATACTAACTTATACTTTAATATACATTTTACATCTTTCTGCCACAAAGTAATAATACTTAGGATATTTTGTTCCAGGTGCACAAGGCCAAATCATGAACTCATGCTTAAAATGTAATGTATTAATTAATGATATGATGCTAGAGTTAGCATTAGCTTTATGTACCTTAAAATCATACACAAAAACAGAAAAACTTTTGACTTGACTTTATTGATCAGTCATGAAAGTGCAGTTTTTTTTCTCTATCCAGTTATTTATTTGCACTTTTTCCCTTCATTTTTTCCTCGTAAGGAAGGACTTGATTTCATACGTCTTTTTTTTTTAAATGATCCAAATATTTAAAAATATATTCAACGTGTTTTCAATATTCTATCTTGTGAGTGATTGAAGGTCCCAACGGACCTCTGCCACAAGGGGTCCCTGAATGATCCATAAATAAATAAAATAAATGAATAAACTATGGTATAGCTGTCAAATAGCCGTCTCTATCAAGGTTTATTAAAAATGTGTCCAAATGTTCTGTCCTTCTAAAGAAACGTCTCATTTGGTGACTTAAATATCAGAACTGATGACTGTTATATAACTGAGTTAATGACATGGCAGGTCCCACAGTTTCACCTTTTTCTGTTTCTTTTTATTTTACATGCTTTATTTGTAGTTGTTGAGTTACGTAATGTTAAAGCATTTAAGTGAAAGAGGGACTAAGTGAGCTTCTGTTGCTGCTCAACAAGGTTTGGGAGGCCGGATGTGTCCCCTTGAGCTTGAAGGAGGACATTACGATTCCAACCAGGGAGTTTGGTAAAGATCCCAGAAAACGGGTGAATTATCGACCCGTTTTCCTTCCGTCACCTGTGAAACAACGGCTGTTCGTTGAGAGGCTCTCTGGAAAGGAGAAGCCTGCTGGCTTCAGGAGCGGCAGAGCTACATTAAACCATTAAACCCAGAACCGGGACGGAGGATGAGACCAGGAAAGGACAGGTTCATAAAGACGCAGTGACTGCTGTGGTTTTTAAATAGCTAAACAGCTACGTGTAGAGACTATTCACGACGGGAGTTTCAAGGCTTCGCCAAGACTTATGAAATTTTATAGGGAAACCCGGAAGTGAAAAGGCAGACGGGACAGAAACGGAGGTAGTCGTGAGGGAGCAGGTGGACATGAATATAAAACTGTCAAAGTCCCCGGGGAAACAAGATGGGACAACTGCAGTTCATAAAAATGACTGTGGACCGCCTCCAGCTGATCCAAGAGTTCTGAAACCAGAGTTCTGATGAGCATCAGCGGGACAGATTAGATTTCTCCAGTCTTAGCTCCACTTCTCTGGCTTCCTGTGAGATCCAGGACAGATTTTAAAACTGTCCTCCTCACATGTAAAGCCCTTAAACCTTCTTCCCAACAGAGCATTAGCTTCTCAGACGGGAGGCTTACTGGTGGTTCCAGTTAGCCTCCAGTTATCAGGCTCCCATCTGCTGCAACAAGCTCCCAGTTTGGGTTCCTCGACTGTTGATAAAGGCTGGAGTGAAGGAGACTTCCCATGATGCACTGGGCATGTTTCCTCAGTCTTCTCTCTTCTAGTAGGTCCTAGTAGGTTTGCCTTCTGGGATGAAACCTGGGAACTGGGAGGTTCCAGGAAATATCTCAGACAGAACCAGGAGGTCCGAGATGATTTCAAAATCAGAATCCAACATGGTGTTGCTTTTAGGGATGGGCATAATTAATCGATTAATCGATGATTAATCATTAAGAATTTGGTCGAAGACATTTATTTTCGTCGATGAACCAAATGTTTTTTGTTTGGTTTTTTTAAACAATCTGAATGTAGGTTATCAGTGCACGTCCTCAAACAATGCGATGCATTTCACTGTGCCACCAACAGGGGGCAACATTTCACCATCACCCTACCCTGGCTGGCCTCAGTTGTTACATGCGAGCTTCTGTAGGTCATCTCCTAATCATGAAGCGGTCACGGTGAAGTGTGGCGTCGGATATTTTAGTTTAGAAAATGAGCAAGTGTACTGCAATCACTGCAATGCTAATTACAAATACAATTAATCGACAACGACAATGATGTATCACTTGAACAACGCGCATCCAAGCCTTGTAAAGGACGGTGGAGGCGGTTCATCATCAGCCTAGCCTAGCCTAGCCTAGCCTCAACTCGGTGTTAGCACGGGCCAGAAGGAGCTGCAGTGCACATCGAGCACACAACAAGCGCATCTTTTTAAGAAACAAAAAGCCTGTAATACTGGCGCCTTGATATAAATTGTCCTTGTTACGTAGTCTCCTCGATATCTCTTCTTTTATTATCTTTGTTTTTTAAAGAAAAGAAACAGGAAATGTCACGTTATTGTCGACCACGAAGATCCGGGCCACTGAACACATCTGGGCATGCGCGGGCCATAGCAACCAGGCCAAAGCAACCAGGCCAAAGGGGAAAACAAACGTCACGCCTATATGAGAATAACTGTGATAGTTTTCAGTATAAAAATTTTAATGATTAATCGATTATTAATCATTAATTCTCCCGACGATCGACGAATAAATCTCGACCAAATGCCCATCCCTAGTTGCTTTTATGTATTTTATTAACACTCATGTACATTTCCATGTCTTTGTAGAAGATAAAGTGGGAACACAATTCATTCAAAATCCTAATCATCTGACGTGATAAAACTGGAAATGAACGTTTACGATTCTTCATAGTATTTGCAGATTTGCACTATGTTCTGTTCCGTTGTATTTGATAGTATTTATCTTTCTTTATTATTATTTTTGAGTGCTTAGTGAGCTCATATATCCTTTTAAAAGGGAGATTTTTTCATTTCTATTAGGAAAAATCTGTTAGTAAAATGTTCCACATTCTTGTGTATTTGCACAGTTACATATTACAACAGTTAACACGTTATCCAGGCTTTGGGCCTCTTTTGACCTCGCTGTTGAGTTTGTAAGGTCGTGACTTCTAAGTAAAAAAAAAAAAAGATGCTAATAAAACTGTTTGTTTTCCTTTTTGCCCAAATTAGAATCGATAAAAAAATCGATAAAGAATTGAATCGTTAACAGTATCGATAATGGAATCGGAATCGGAAAAATCTTATCAATTCCCATTTCTATGTGGGTGACGACTGTCATTACTCTGTTTCTGTTTTTTTTGACTCACAGCAGGTGTACCTGGACTAACGTCTCTGTGTTTGTGGCTCTGTCCGGTCCAGTCTGGTTCTGACGGAGGTTTGTTCCTTTCATGAAGGAGTTCTTCGTCTCCACTGTTGGCTTGTGTATGTTCAGGACTGAGTCTAAGTAGATTTAATGGACTCTGGGTTCTTCAGCTCGGCTGATGATGAGGCATTGTATGAATTTGAATTGAGTTGAACTGAATCGAAATGAACTGGATTATACTGGTCACCTGTCCAGGGTGGAACCTTCGGTGGACCCCAGAGAGACCTGGGATGGGTTCCAGCAGATCCCCATGATGCTGCACAGGTACAGATGATGGATAGAAATGGATGAAAGAAAATGCTAAAAAGCATCCAAACCAGAGCTCTCAGTTCCAGAAAGAAACCACTTTATATATTATTGATAACAGATAATAATGTCTCCATTGTCCCATTGACCCTTCATGTACAGTATGTCTGTGTTATGGGTCCGGTCCACTTTAGGTACCTATAGTCTGAATGTCCGTTCCCTGAATGTTCATTGGTGAGCAGAAGGCAGTCTGATGCATCTGAGGAAGTCCACCGCCGCCTCCTTGGTTTTCCCTGCATCAGTCAGGACATGGTTCTACTGACACCGGTCCACAAAGCTCTGGATCAGGTACTCATCATCCGTGACCGGGCCAGAAATCGCAGTGTCAAGAGCTGGTGTCGTGTCTGAAGTCTGCAGTGTAGAGGAGGAAGAGGCAAAGGGGCCAGGACGAACCCCCAAAGCTTCGCTCTCTGTTACAGATGCAGCTGTGGCTCCATCTAGTGGCTCAAAGGAGCAGCTGCATCCGACCCAGGATTTAAAAATTCAACTAAAACATAGAACAGAAGTGCATTTGTACATAATTAAAAAAAAAAAACAGAGACAGACCCTGAATCAGAGATACACCCGGAACCCAAGTCAGCTAAACCCTGTCATCTGTTCCAGTTCACCAGTTATGACTGCACCTCTTACTGGTTAAAAAACCGGGTAATGGATGTTGGAGAGAAACCAGTAAGAGCCGTGGTTCAGACTCAGACATGATGGTTCTATGGGCTGGGGTCGCTCCCAGTGACTGAAGGTGTTTTTAGAGCCACCACAGGTTATCAATCTAACAACATCTCCTACCCCACCAATAAATACATAAAACCGAAGTCCCACAGAGCCTGGAACCGCCAGTTCTGAGGCGGTTTCCCTCAGTCCCTGGTGTGAGATCAAGTCCCACTGGGAACCTTTTAAAGGCAAAGCGCTTGCATTCGAAGTCTGCTCAGCTAGACTACGAGTTTACCTGAAGGTTTGGGGATCTCGTGACGCTGGAGCAGGAAACACAGCACTGAACTAAATTTAGAGCTCAATGACTTACTAATATATACAACAAAAAAGGCTAACGATGTTTCTGAGAAAAATAAACTCATTAGTACGCTTTCACTTAAATGCTCTAGACAGTCAACAGCCATCTTTATTTTACTGCAGATGGCGTCACAGGACTGGTTCTGTATCTGGCAGTGGTAGCTTCAGTAGTAGCGTCAGTGGTAGCTTCAGTGGTAGCGTCAGTGGTAGCTTCAGTGGCAGCTTCAGTGGTAGCTTCAGTGGTAGCGTCAGTGGTAGCTTCAGTGGCAACTTCAGTGGTAGCTTCAGTGGTAGCGTCAGTGGTAGCTTCAGTGGTAGCTTCAGTGGCAACTTCAGTGGTAGCTTCAGTGGTAGCGTCAGTGGCAACTTCAGTGGTAGCTTCAGTGGTAGCGTCAGTGGTAGCTTCAGTGGCAACTTCAGTGGTAGCTTCAGTGGTAGCATCAGTGGTAGCTTCAGTGGTAGCTTCAGTGGCAACTTCAGTGGCAGCTTCAGTGGTAGCTTCAGTGGCAACTTCAGTGGTAGCTTAAGTGGTAGCGTCAGTGGTAGCTTCAGTGGTAGCTTCAGTGGCAACTTCAGTGGCAGCTTCAGTGGTAGCGTCAGTGGTAGCTTCAGTGGTAGCTTCAGTGGCAACTTCAGTGGTAGCTTCAGTGGCAACTTCAGTGGTAGTTTTGGTGGTAGCTTCGGTGGTAGCTTCGGTGGCAACTTCAGTGGCAGCTTCAGTAGTAGCTTCAGTGGCGACTTCAGTGGTAGCGTCAGTGGTAGCTTCAGTGGTAGCTTCAGTGGTAGCGCCGGTGGTAGCTTCGGTGGTAGCTTCGGTGGCAACTTCAGTGGTAGCTTCAGTGGTAGCTTCAGTGGCAACTTCAGTGGTAGTTTCAGTGGCAACTTCAGTGGTAGCTTCAGTGGCAACTTCAGTGGTAGCGTCAGTGGTAGCGTCAGTGGTAGCTTCAGTGGTAGCTTCAGTGGTAGCTTCAGTGGTAGCGTCGGTGGTAGCTTCAGTGGTAGCTTCAGTGGTAGCTTCAGTGGCAACTTCAGTGGTAGTTTCAGTGGCAACTTCAGTGGTAGCGTCAGTGGTAGCTTCAGTGGCAACTTCAGTGGTAGTTTCAGTGGCAACTTCAGTGGTAGCTTCAGTGGCAACTTCAGTGGTAGCGTCAGTGGTAGCTTCAGCAGTGGTAGCTTCAGTGGTAGCTTCAGTGTAGCGTCAGTGGTAACTTCAGTGGTAGCTTCAGTGCTTCAGTGGCACTTCAGTGGTAGCTTCAGTGGCAACTTCAGTAGTCAGTGGTAGCTCAGTGGTAGCTTCAGGGTAGCTTCAGTGGTAGCGTCGGTGGTAGCTTCAGTGGTAGCTTCGGTGGTAGCTTCGGTGGCAACTTCAGTGGTAGCTTCAGTGGTAGCTTCAGTGGCAACTTCAGTGGTAGTTTCAGTGGCAACTTCAGTGGTAGCGTCAGTGGTAGCGTCAGTGGTAGCTTCAGTGGTAGCTTCAGTGGTAGCGTCGGTGGTAGCTTCAGTGGTAGCTTCAGTGGTAGCTTCAGTGGTAGCTTCAGGGCTCCTCTGCTTCGTGTTAATCCAACAGCAGCGCTCCAGATTGTTCCATGTTTTTTTCAAGTTGAGCTTTTCTTTGACCTTATTTAACTGGGGATATGGTGCCATTTTTCCTTCTCCCATTTGTGTTTTATTGGCTTTTTAGAGACATTACTCTTCATGTGGTTGTAGGGTTGGGAATCGAGAACCGGTTCCTGTAGAGAACCGGTTCCGTGTGTTTCAGTTCCATGGAATCGTTTGGCAGTTTATCCAGCGATTCTCTCATCGATTCCAACCAGCACGAATCTCACGTAATTTACGCAAGTTACGCACAGTCAACTCCAGAAAGCACTTACGTGATTAAGTTACATCGGTTCAGCACGTTAGCATTGGAGTTGTAAACAACAATGGCGCCCACCAGGTTCAAACGCTCCAAAGTTTGGCTTCACTTCACCAAAGAAAGAACTACTGTAGTCCTCTTCTTCTGCATGTACACCAGAGCGAAGGGCAACAACGAGAGCAATAACTAGAACAGTTGTTCCTTGCATCTGTTTAGCTTCAAGGTTTTTCCCCCGCTAGAGGATTTTTTTTAACTTGCCATTAAAAATAAAATATTATCTATAGTTAATAATATGTGCTTGACAGTCATGCAGTTTGTATTGTAACAGATGCTTTTCAAATAAAGTTTAAATGAATTGAACAAAACAGACTGTAAATGTGGATCCTATTCAAATGGACGGGAGAGTCCACGTGTAGCGGAAACAGCACAGTTGCTATCTTTTTTGGAGCGACTGGACAATCAGAATACTGAGAATACGTGAAGGATCCAACTGGTTCCACTCGTAGTTCCAGTTTTCAGCTCGTTAGCATCGGGTTTTTCCAGCTGACTTATTGCAGCGCTCAACAAAACAGACAAATCTTTGGTCTCACTGTTGGCCGCAGAGTAAAAAGCAGCTTGAATAATAGCATCTACTGCCGGCATTCAAACTGGTGTTCTGGCATTTTTATGAAGCAACCAGTGACTCCGTGACTTCACTCGTTGCCCAACATGTTGTGAAATATTACAGTGTACCTGCAGCATCAAGTGAGATAATAACCGATAATGACAGAAACTCCCCTGAGAAAAGGGGGAAGTTAAGAGAAAAAGAGAAAAGACTGTGGTTATAGTTAAGAAATGGGTGGAGTTACAGTTAAGAAAGACAAATGGGTGAGGTCAACATTAAGAAAGAGAAATGGGTGAGGTCAAAGTTCAGAAAGAGAAATGAGTGAGGTCAAAGTTCAGAAAGAGAAATGAGTGAGGTCAAAGTTCAGAAAGAGAAATGGGTGAGGTCAAAGTTCAGAAAGAGAAATGAGTGAGGTCAAAGTTCAGAAAGAGAAATGGGTGAGGTCAACATTAAGAAAGAGAAATGAGTGAGGTCAAAGTTCAGAAAGAGAAATGGGTGAGGTCAAGTTCAAGTTCAGAAAGAGAAATGAGTGAGGTCAAAGTTCAGAAAGAGAAATGAGTGAGGTCAAAGTTCAGAAAGAGAAATGGGTGAGGTCAACATTAAGAAAGAGAAATGAGTGAGGTCAAAGTTCAAATAGACAAATGGGTGAGGTCAAAGTTCAGAAAGAGAAATGAGTGAGGTCAAAGTTCAAATAGACAAATGGGTGAGGTTAAAGTTAAGAAGGAAAAATGGGAGAGGTCAACATTATTTATTTATTTATATCCTTTATTTAACCAGGTAAGAGTCTCATTGAGATTGAAATCTCTTTTTTAAGAGAGACCTGGCCAAGAATGGCAACAGTTGGTTAAGAAAGAGAAATGGGCAGTGTTGGGTAGTAACGCGTCATTAGTAACGCCGTTACTTTTTTCAGTAACGCATTGTTTTTTAAAATTCTGTAACTCCATTCCCGTTACCAAACGCTGCGTTACTCTGTTCCTTTTCGTTGAGGTTTTACAACGGCACACAGTTCCCGATCAATAAAGTTTAATTGAATTGGAAAAAACAAAGCACCTCTAGCGTCACACACGCAATCAAACACCCGCCGTGAAGAGGACTGGACAGGTCAGGGTCCGGCATGATGGCGAGCGAAGGGAAAATAAGTTTCTACTCGCGGAAATACTCACACTATTTTCAGCTCGAGAGCAAAGCGAAAAACAACATTTTGGTAACAATTAAACTGTGCCCCGGGTCAAAAATCATTTCTACGGTGAACAACAGCAACAGCAATCTGCTGAAGCATGTAGAGTAGCGGCCTGCTTCCACAAAGTTAGCATTAGCACTAGCACTAGCACTAGCAGCATCCGAGACCGACAGCAGCGAGCAGCACACGCCCACTACTGCACCCGAGCAGCAGCGGTTGGAGGTGGACAACTGGGCACAACTGGATAAAACGATAGCACGGTATGTTTGATTGTTTATTTGGATGTCTTTATCTATTATTCCAAAAGTTCAATGGTAACATTTTACAGATAAAAAAAAACCCTGCTTTCAGGCAGAAATGCTGCTGTGCACATAATAATAATATTAATATAATAATAATAATAATAATTAATAACTGCAATGATTGCAGTTATTATTGGTGTTATGCATCATTGTCATATTTCATTGTCTTAAACAGAAGTTATTAGGTGCTGAGTGGAAGCACATTCATTTGTCCAACTTGATTCTGAATAGTAATTCAGATTGTTTATTTATATCAATCCATCCATCCATTATCTATACTCGTTTCATCCTCCGTAGGGTCACGGGGATCTGCTGGAGTCTATCCCAACCGTCTACGGGTGAAAGGCAGGGGTCCACCTGGACAGGTCTCCAGTCCATCACCTGGACAGGTCTCCAGTCCTTCACCTGGACAGGTCTCCAGTCCTTCACCTGGACAGGTCTCCAGTCCATCACCTGGACAGGTCTCCAGTCCATCACCTGGACAGGTCTCCAGTCCATCACAGGGCCACATGCAGACAAACAACCACTCTCACTCCTACGGGTAATTTAGAACCACCAGTTAACCGGACATGCAGGTCTTTGGACCGTGGGAGGAAGCCGGAGAACCCGGAGGAAAGCTACGCAACCACGGGGGTTTCCTCCGTTGTTTATTTATATCATAATATTGTTTTCAGTTATTTATATCAGAATATTGTTGTATTTGCTTTTAAGCCCCTTTAATTTTTGGCAGTTTGTTTTAACACCAAACAAGAAAAATAGCCTTGCAGTTTATAGCCTGTGGAAGACTTTACAGCCTGACAGAAATAAATAGGCATTGAAAAAATACTTTGGTGTTTGTGTCAAGGTTTGTGTTGGTGCACAACGGATCATATCGCTTGGATGATTAGATTCAGTGATGTGGATGCAAATGAATTGAAAAGGTTGTTTTAATCAACAGTTTGTATTATTCAGTATCAGTACAGAACTGAAATGACGGCGAGAGGATTTACTTATGCACTACTACTTTTATTTAATGGCCTAATTTAATGCGCCTACCAGGCGCTCTGTCCAGTGTTTTACAACAAAAATGCTGAATTTGACAAAAGTCATATCTTCAAGAAAGAAGTTTCTCTTTTTTGTCAAAAAGTCATGATTTTTATAAAATTCACAATTTTACCGCAAAGAGTTACAACTAGAAAAAAATTTGCTATTTCACGATGAGGTCATAACTTCTGGAGCGAGAAGTCGATCTTGCTAAATTCGTGATTTTGCAACCAAAAACCAACACCCAAAATTACATCTGTTTCCCGTCATCCCAGATGTCAACAGTTGAGGCCAAACACCGTCCTCCACCGTCTTTTAGCTGTTAACCAGGTTTTCTTTTCCCGTCCTCCTTCCCAGGATGGAGGATTGAACTAAAATCAATAAAAACAAAACAATAAAAACAGAAACAATCGAACGTCTCTTTTGGACGTCTACTTCTGGACACAGTCTGTTTTTTTTGTTTGTACATGTTTGTTTGATCGTACGTGTAATCAGATCATCTCTTGGAGGAGTGGACTGACACTTGTTGTTGATGATGTCACATGTGGTCTGATGACATCACTGTGAAGGAATTTAAAAGTCTGTGTTGCCTTCCTGCTTGTCCAGGTGTTGGTAACCTTCCCGCTCAGACCGTTTCCTGCTCTTCAACTCTCTGCTCTTTGTTTTAAAACCTGGGACATCTTCAGGATTCGACGCTTGAGGACAAGATGATGATCACTCAGGAGTTTTTCACCTTTTTATGCACCTGTGCCATAATTACCAGTAACTACGCCGTAACAGCTTCCTACAGTCAAACAGGTAAAGACCATCATGCATTTCCTTCCTGATAATGTCATTTATAATTAGAAAAGATACAAATCCAGTTACAGAACAATCTACTTGTGGCTTTTTTTATATTCAAATGTATGATTTTGTCTTTACAATTCTTTTTCTTTTTTTTTTTTCAACTGTTTCCTGTTCATTCAGTGATCAGTCAACCACACTTGTTGTCTTCAGGTTTCCAGTTTATTTCCTCCTCCCAGTCAGCTTGTGTGGCTGAATGAGGAAACGTGATGTGAAGTACATTTAATTTCACAACTTGACCTTTTCGTAAAACCACTTTAGAAAAAGACAAAAATAGTGTTGTTGTTATTCCGCCAGTAATAAAAGACACGTTTTCCGCCTGTCATTGTTTTCAGTTTCGTCATTAAACTGTTTGTTCAGAGGCTTGTGTCATGATACCACGACAAACTCTTTCCCTGTTACTGCCCCGCCCCCACGTATGATTTAGCTAGCTAGCACCTCGGTCGCATAGCTGGTGTAGCACCAGAGCAGCGCAGTGCTCAGTTAGCAATGATGTAAACCTCATTTGAAGTCAACAGATGGCAACACTAACGATTATAACAGCTAACGGGTCAGATTCCTTTTGAGACTTCAAAAGGATCCAAACCGACCCGTGAACACCAGGTAAAATGTCCCCCATGCGAAATAAAGCATTTGGCCCACCAGGTATTCTTATTAAAATGGATGTTTTATTTATTTATTTATTCATTCTCATCTGTTCTTCTGATGTTGTGCTAGTTCCCTTTAAGATTATGGTGAAGAATATTCTTCAGCACCGTGATGAAATGCTCTACGAGGCTGGTGTGGTTCCCGGAGGAATCCTGCTGGGAGGAATGAGGACTCTCATGGAGACCAGTGGAAGCTTTAAGTAAGATTACAGCATCAACACGTATCTGGAAACAGACAAACACCACCTCTAAAACAAACATTACACCTGACTGTCAGGTGACCCCTTGTTGTTTGTCTGACATGGCTGCACCTTCTAGTGGATGTAGAGATGACGGCAACGATCTTTAAGTTGCTGTAGATAGAAATATATCTCGATATGTATCCATGTCTCAGTGACTGTATGCTGTATGACTGAAAGTAAAGACTTGGATCGATTCTGCCGGTGTAAACTGCTGGGTGTTGGCGGTGGCGTTGACACGGTGTGTCTTTCTTCTGGGTCAATGTCCCCTTCCAGTTCGACTGATATTTGCCTCCATCGCAGCGTAGCGAAGAGAAACTCAGCGACCATCTCTGCTCCTTTAACGTTTGTCTTGTCAATTTGTTTTTTACGCTTATATGTTTTCATCTTCTTCTTTTATTTACTATAACTGCTATAGCGGTGCTCTGCCGCCACCAGGTGGTTTGTGGTGGTAGTTTGGCAGGTCAACCGTCGCTGTAAATGGAGACACAACCCTGGGTTTTACCCCAGAGGACCTCCGCTTGTTTCTTTTGGGTTTTTAGCTTTTTATTCTTGTGACCATGACAGTACAACCCTCCAGTAATTACTAAAAACCAAACTAAGATCCTTCTCTCACCTTGGCCAAGTTTGGAGGACTTGTGTGATGTTAGGGTCTTTTGGACCCATTCTCAGTCTTTACTAAAATAAAAGTCATACAACAAGTAATACTTTTTTCAACCTGAAACTCATTGTCCTTGGCTTATTTTATGTGAGGGGCATGGAGGATAACTTTTTTGGGGGGAGCTCCCACTCTACACCCCCCCCCTTCACATTTACGTCACACAGATGGTGTTTGGGTCCAAAGGACCCCAAAGTAAAACAATAGGGCAGTAGTCTACTCTACAGCTTTAGTGTGAGCATTGGAATAGGACCATATAGATTGTTGCATACCTTTACTTGCCTTCCTTCTACCAGAGACTAGAATACCTGAACAGGGGGTGGAGTGGGGGATATATTTTTCCAATCAAACTTGACCCAAGGGGGCGGGGCTTCGCTACCACGCCATTATGCAACAGGAATCCTACATCCCAGCCCCTGTGTGTGCTAGAGACATGATGCATGCACCAGGGGGTCAACAGGGGACAGCCCGAGTGCACCTTACTGTCCCACAACCACCCTTGATCAAAGGAGGCGGGGTTTCGCTGCCACGCCACCCACAACACAAATCCCACAATCAAGCCCCTGTGTGAAATCAATTCCATGCAATAAATATCAATAGTACTGAAGGCCTGCTTTCCTTTATTTACAAGCAAGTTGACTGCAGTATTGATCATAACTGTTTTACTGTGTGTGATGTATTTATAGATAATAATAAGAGGTCAAGGTACATGGTACCTGATATGGTCTAATAATAGTATCAATAGTGGCTTGGAGGTCAGACTCCAGCCCCTTGGACCAATGTAGATTGGGGACTGGTCAGAAACCACCCACAAACAACACCCTGGTGAAGACTGTGTGTCTTTGGCCCTGACAAGGGCTAAGTTGTGGGATTCGTCGCATGCATGATGGCAAAACTCCGCCCCCCAAGGTGACAGTCAGTACAGGGAAGGTCAGTGACATCACAGCAATGCACCAGTAACCCTCCAGTGAAGACAGCGTGTCTCTAGCCCACACAGAGGCTGAGAAGTGGGAGTTGTGGCGTGCATGATGGCGAAACTCAGCCCCCAAAGGTCGAGGTCATCATAGGGAGGGTCAGTGATGTCACAGCTTCCCACCAGTAACCCTCCAGTGAAGACAGTGTGTCTCTAGCCCACACAGAGGCTGAGAAGTGGGGCTGGTGGCGTATAAAAAAACATTTCGAATAGGCTCCACCCCCTCAGGTTGGAGAAACCGAGTGGTAGGTCAGTGACCTAAAGGGCATCCTCAAGTTTCCTCCGGTGAAAACAGAATGTCTCTAGCCCGAACAGGGGCTGAGGTATGGTATGAAACCCCAAGGGGTCCAAAGGACCCCTTAACACCCCGAGAATGCAGAAAATCCTAACACCACACAAGGGTTAATAGGAACGGTTCCAGATAAAACTGACTCTAATTCTTCGTTTTAATATAATATTCCTTGATTGATCCTGCAGTTTCACGTACCACGAGGACATGAACTACGGCCCGTTCCTGGACAGTGTGAACGGTGTGGCTGGGAGCACTGAGGACCACACATACTGGGAGCTGCTGGCCAAGAAACCACACGAGGACCCCGTCAGGCTCGACGTTGGTGAGTCCACCACGAAAATCTGGAACATGACCGTCTCGCTTCCCACAAATCTCCTTTTTAACGCATTTTATGGGCGTCTTTTTCAGGCATCGGATGCTACATTCCCCAAGAAAATGATCGAGTCATATTTAACTTCACTAAGTGGTGAAGATTCGTCAGCCAGCGAACAGCAAACTGGGATCAGAGCCCATCAGGCAGTCCGGTGTAAGACGATGGATTTCAGCGACTGCTTATGAGTTACAATAAAATATGGATCACAAAATGTTCCAAGTTTTGACTTTATTCATCTACGGGTAATTCTGCATCTCACACAGATCAGTTATCTACACTTTTTCCATCACCGCAGTTGTCGAATACCATTTACCTTCATTACTCTGACGCTGGAGCCAGAAACCCACGGAGAGACACAACAAAGACAAATTTGGCCACACCATCTGGCCACACCTGTTGGTGCAGAGGAACAGTGATCACTCAGCCATGTAGCCTTCAGTCTGTGATGCAGAAGCTCAGTTCTTGCAGCGTGGTACGGTGATATGAAAGCAGAGCCGGCCCAAGCCTCAATGGGGCCCTAAGCAAAATTTGATTGTGGGGCCCACTATTTCTGCCAATAATATTGATTGTTGATCATTCACACACCTACTACAGTATAAACTTATTACGCCTGACATGTCTTTACACATTTAAGGGGTGGCCTAGGTAATAACATAAATAATACCAATGCAACAATACAAATGATAATGATGAATGATGTTCAGGGTGCCACATATGGTTTTTAATCTCACATTCAGCTTCAAGAGCAGCCTGGGGTTGATTTTCACAACATAGAAAAACTACAACAGCAATGTGCAAAAATTTGTAGTGCAAGAACAACAAAATGCGCTTGCTAGGAAACAGATGACCATCAAATATTAACAATAACTTTGTTTTGAAGCCAAAAAGAAAAAAAGGGAGAAATATATAGGGCCAACCCTGAGAATCAACTCGAAGTTAAAGCTCAGACACAAATACAAATACAAAATAGGCCAGATGAAAGATAAATCTCTCGTTTTAAACTAGCTAGCTATTAGCCTATGTTATTAACTGCTACACAAATCTCTTTGATTAACATTCCATGACATGCAAACATACATTTATCTTGGCATTTTTTTTCTTCTTCCTCTTTCTTTTCTCTGCTCCTGAAGGATATGTCCTTTTTTGTGACATTTTTTGCCCCTCAACTACCTGCGCTTTGGACACTCAGTGCGCATTGCAGGAGGTTCACATTACCGGTATAGTGGAGCTTTGACATAGAACGGCAGTAAGAATCACTAGGCCTACATCAGCAGCAACACTAAATTTTTTTAAAATTTTGTTTTATTTCATTTTTACAATAATATATCTTTGATCATACAGAAAGCATCACTCATACATGCAAAAAATAAAAAATAAAAATATTTTTTTGTTGATTACTCTTTGGGGCCCCGTACTGGCCGTGGGGCCCTAAGCAGGTGCTTAGTTCCGCTTATGCCTTGGGCCGGCTCTGTATGAAAGGGATGCCACCTTCGCATTAAGACGGTTCGTGACGTGTCAGCCCTGCTGAATATTCCATGTGAGAGATTTTATGAGGAAGTGTGAGCGTTTTGGACCAACGTTTACTGGCGTTAATGTGAGCAGGAAAACTGTGCATCGGGAGCTTCATGGATGGTTATCTACATCCGAGCAGCTGGACAGAAACCTCACATCACTGACGGGGTGGCGCAACGCCGACCTGACGCTTCACAGACAGTTTTATAGTCCTGGTTGACTTTCCACAGTCGGTAGAAAATCACGAAGGGTCCCTCTTGAGTCGTAACGCGCTCATTAAAACTGTGCTGCTCCAGTTTGGGAGAATCAGCAGCTTTATTGTCTTCTGAGTCACAAACCTGGTTGTGGTCCATATCGACACGTTCTTAACAACTAGTTAAGTGTCACATTAATCTCTTAAAGGTTGTGGTGTCTAACAACATGATATATACCTGATATTTACCTTTTTACACAAAGCTTAACTACGACTTGTTAACAGCTGTTAGGCCTTTGCGGGAAAAACCCTGAGTTCATTGAGTTTGTTTTGATCTTTGTACGAGGATGTTCTCAAGAACACGCTCCCACACTTACAAATTTGGAAGATTCCGTAATTAAGAGAAAAGGGAGTAATATCCTGACTCCTATCAGAGATCTCAGCTGGTTATTCTCTAAGAGAAAACATGTTAGGAACTGTCAAAAGAAGCCTGACTGATTCCAAAACTTGTCCGAAATTAGATTTGACTATGAGTATATAAACTTTCCCCTGTTGTACAAGATTTGATTTTTCCTACAATTCGATTCAGAAGAATCCCGGATGTGCGCAAGTCTGTATTAAGCTTCTTTTTCTGCAAATAAACTTTATATGCATTTAAAAGACAGCTTCGGAGACGTATTTTTTCCCATCACTTCTGACACGCAGTGAAGACTGAGAGAAGATTCAAAATCACCTCTACGGCAGAAAAACAACAAGGTCTTTGTAAACTTTTTGCAAAGTCGTCTCATCTATGGTGGACATAAAGCACTCAGGTTACAGGTGTAGTTACAGCTCCATCTAGTGGTTCAAAAGGAGAATTGCCAGTCATAAATCAGAGTTTCACAATTCATCAAGTAAAATGCAGGACAGCAACAGTTGAGAGATTGTTTTTATTTTACAAAAGTCAAATTAAACTTGAACACTGGAGCAGTGAGGAACAGTTTGTGTCTGATTACATTTAAATGTGTTGAGACACTTAAATCCTGATGTCTCAGAAGAAAAAAATCAAAGATTATGATGTTCAGAGACTGACGTCACTGGTTTTTACTGTTGAATGTTTGCAGATATGACTAGAAATGACCCACCTACCTACACCTAACCTAACCCTAACCCTAACTCCACGGTGTGAAGAAGGTCCAGATGTATCATCTGCTATCTCAGTGTGGGAAGAGGTTTGATACCTGCGCTGACTGGTTAGCTGGTAATTGTAGATGTTCAGGAGGACCTGGTTCTGTCTACCAGGTCTGGCGTCTGTACGGTCGATAGTTTCTGCTGCCCAGATATTTTTCAGGCAGAACAAAACACAGCAAAACAGTAGTAATCAATCAAAAACATTGATATATGTGTATATAGCTGCAAGCAGTGATCGTCAGGGTTCAGAACTCCATCGATGAATGGAGTCCTGAAGCCTTGTATGAGTTTACTAAATCTGAGATTTTTACCTGTTCTGCTCTGTTCACCGCTGGTTTCATAGATGTGAGCTGATTAAAAACTAGTCAGATAGGGAATCAATCCTGCGACGTCACAGGACGAAAGGCTTAGTTTTCAGCTGCTCCGTTCGGGGTCACCACAGCGGATTGATCCACATGATTGATTTCTTTTAACAAAGATATAACAACTAAGTGAATACAAGTAAACACACAAACAAATATAAACATGGGAGTCACTTCCATAACAATCTGTCCAAATTTTACTTTCTTTTGTTTTGTCGCTGTTCATTCATATATTTTGTCCATCGCTTCCATTTCTCTTTGATCTGTTCTTCCTGTCGTCTCAGGCGGTGGATCATTTTTTCTACCAGTTGAGTCCATTGCTCTTGTGTTGATATCTTCTCTTCCCCATTTTTTTGTGATAGCTTTTTTAGCTGCTATTAGTGATATTTTTTTTTTTTTACCAGGTATCTGTCCCTTGTTCTTATATTTTCTTCACTTTAGTTACACATATACAGAACTATACCAGACACTGGAATGTCGTATCCAAGTATTTTCATGTTCCAATACCGTCTGATTTTATCACACTTCCAGAAAATATGCGAGTGATCTGCATTCATTACCCTCCAACAGGGTACATTTTTATTCAACTGTTTACTCTTGACTTTGGGTAAAATAAAAAATCAAATCAGATTTTTCCAGATCCGTGAACTAGTGGATGTATTGTGGATTTTACACATTTTACCTGGAGTATTTTCGTCTGCGCTGTTAATAGCGAGCAGCCATTTTCTTCTTCTTTCAGGCTCAGTAGCCTCGCTAGGAATCATATAAAATGACAAAAGCGACTGGCGAGCTACATTGTTGGTGCAGTTGAACACACAACAGTTCTTCACCATCTTTCCTCCGATCGTAAACTGCACGAAATCAGACAGAACGGGCACAAAATGCAAAATGCATCGGCTTCGCTAGCTGCCTGGTTGCTATGGCCCGCGCATGCCCGGATCTGTTCAGTGGCCCGGATGTTCGTGGTCGGGAATGGCTCACGAATGACAACAGAGACTCGGAGTGGAGGAAAGCAGCAGGAAATCTTTATTTGTGTTGCGGCGTTGGTGACAAAGCGACACAGCAGGAAGCTACAGAAGCCTTCAGCACTGACAGAACGAACGGCGATGAGGCGAGGACTCAACAAACCCAACACAAAACACAAGAAAGTAACGTTTATGGCACTCATGTTTGGTTTCTACGCTGGATAATATTGCTTTGAAAACACAACCGTCAGTCCTCGTTGCCGCTTTATCACATTTAACTGCGTTTAAATATCAAATATATTCCTTTACTAGTGTTTTTATTGCTAACATCAAACAGAGCAAAGATTAGACACACACACGTTAATTATTTCCATTGAACAGTACAAATCTGAGAGAAGATAACAGTCCAGGTTTGGCAGGAAACACTGAGGACATGCATGGATCCGATAGGTCAGAGGGAGGGGGCGGGGTTTATGCAGGGGGAGGAGTCACGCACACATGCATTCTGGTTTTAGACACAAGCTACAGTCCTTTATTCATATTTAGATCTTTATTCATAAATAGAAGCTTTACATTCCGACGGCCATCAGCAGCGCTGACACACACACACACACACACATACTTTCCTCACTATCCCTGCGAGGACACTCACTAAAAATGACCCACTCCTGTGACCCGACCCTAAAACCCAGCTCTGCACATACAAACATACTGTTCTCACAAACGCTCTCACAAATATGACCACTTAAAAAAAAAAAAAATCCTGTTATGTCATTTTTTCACTGTAAAAAAGCAAATTCTTGTCATAAAATCTTTAATTCCACAAAATTGTACATTAATATTGAAATATTTGTGGTAAAATAGCAATTTTGGCAAAATCACAGCTTTTTTAAATTATATCATGAAATTGTAATTTACATATAATTTCCATGTCATTTTTTTTCTGTAAAATTTTGGTTTCGTAATGTCACATTTTTATTTTGTAAAAAAGTACATTCAAAATATCAACTTTCAGAAAATCATAGCTTTGTGACATAAAATTACAAATATGAAAACTCTTTCAGGTCCTGTTGTTTTGGTCCTAATGAAAGTCTACACTGTTTACTATGTAATAATATCACTAGGGTCAGCTGATATAAATCTGGTCAGGACCAGGTGATTTTGATTTTAAATGGTGTCCTGAAACCTTATTTAAAACAGGATGTAGCTCACTCTCTTTTTTACATGGTGGTCTACATCCAGGAGCCTACAACCCAAACCCAGGCAGGGCCAAAAACCGCCACTGTAGGGGGGATGCATGGACCCCACCATAACCCACAGGAGAACCAACTTTGGGCCAGCGCCATAGCAACCAGAGCCAGTTGCCATACCCGATACAGAGGACTCTCACTGAGGAGACACTGGAGTTAAAAAAGACAGTAAATAGATGACATACAGAAATAAAATAATATACATGAAAAATGGATCAATAAGTCAACAGTAAAAGATAATGTCCCATTTCAGTGTTTTGACACATTTAATTTAATTTAATTTAATTCAAGCATTCCCCTGAAGATCACAGTTATTAGTTATCCGTTTTACCTCCGCCAAGGAGGTTATGTTTTTGCCGGCGTTTATCTGTCTGTCAGTGTTCAAGATAACTCAAAAAATTATGGATGGATTTTGATGAAATTTTCAGGAGTTGTCAGAAATGTGAAAAGGAAGAACTGATTTCATTTTGGGTGTGATCCGGAAGAAATCTTGGATTCTGGATCACTTTCAAATTTTCGAAAACATTGCGGTCAATGGGGCCGAAAATTGTTTCTCAATATCTCCGTTAATTATTACCCAAAACTCATGAAATTTGACTCAGGGATTGACAATGGGAACCTCTATCAAAATTTCAAAGGCTGATCCGGATCTGATCCAGAACGCGGATTTTATCGCAATCTGTAAATCACTATATCTGGAGAAAGAAATGTTGTGCTTGGCGGAGGTCTGCGCTCTCTGAGTGCTTTTCTAGTTTATGCAATAGAAACCTGTTTTTTTCTTGCTTCTTTTTATCTCCTGCAGCATCTGTTTACTTCAGTTATGTTACCTTGGAAGGAGGAATATTAAAAGGTGTGGCTGGGACAAAAAAGTTTCTGTTCTGCTGAATTTCCCTTGAATAAGGGTGTAGTTTGATCAGCAACACCTCCTCAAAAACTTTATTCCACAGAAAAATATATTCAACACTCGTCAGCCAGTTTCTGTATCCAGGTCTGGAAGATCTTGTCTTTTCTCTCTCAAACAAAAGATAAACACAGTCTGTCCTCCCGTCATGATGCTGGAGCCAGGGTTTGGGATCCCCAAATACCTAAATGATACTTTTATCAACAGCAGTCCAATAAGTTTTCAGCATAAAGGAAGTTCCACCAGCAGGCAGAAGTACTGCTAGTTTTAATTGAAGTCTTTTATTTCTACAACCTCAGAGATACTCATCAGATTTGTTTCCAAAAATTGTAACCTTTACATCAGGAAGTAACATTTGTAAATTTGAGAGTTTTGCAAAATCACATCTTTTTGTTGTAAAATCGGGACTTTTGTCATAAAATAGTGACATTTCTTTGAGCAAAATCTCGACTAGCTAGAACAGATCAGGGTTTCTTCCTCCTAAAGGGGAGTTTTTCCTTGCACCTTTTTGGCTTCAAGGTTTTTCTCTTGATGAAGGATTTTTTTTACTTGCCATTGTTTATTCAATTAAGATTGAAAAATATTATCTATAGTTAATAATATGTGCTTCGGAGTCAGGCAGTTTGTATTGTAACAGACACATTTCAAATAAAGCTGAAATGAATTGAATAAAACAGACTGTAAATGTGGACCCTATTCAAATGGACGGGAGAGTCCATGTAGCTGCGGCTGGTTCCACTCGTAGTTCCAGTTTTCAGCTCGTTAGCATTCGGCTTTTCCAGCTGACTTATTGTGGCGCACAACATAAGAGACAAATCTTTGATCTCCCTGTACCTGCAGATTGGAAAGCTTGAATAATAGCATCTACTGCTGGCATTCAAACTGGTGTTCGAGCATTTTTATGAAGGAACCAGTGACTCCATGACTTCACTTGTTGCCCAACAGTGTTGTTGAGTTTTACAGTGTACCTACAGCATCAAGTCTTCGTCCATCTCAAAAGAAATTACCTGCTAACTCCCATCCCCCCAGCACCTGACTGGCCCGAGAGGAGCCTAAAGGTTCAGGGGCAAACATCCACTGACAGGGGAGCCAGGTAAGGTACCCAGAAGGCCAGAACCACGAAGAGGTCAGCCCACCCCCCGGTCCCCACACCCACCAGGCCCCAGCCCACAGCAGCACTGCAGAAAATGCAGCCCCGGTAGGCGTCACCCCATGCAGCCCAGCAGCTCCTCTGCCCCCACCTGTCCTGGCTTGCCCAGGCAAGCCAAGACAGCCACCGACCCCGCCCCCCACAGTATGTTTTCTTTGTTTGTGCACAACGGTGTGACCGTACGTGTAATCAAAGCTTGATGATCTCTTGGAGGAGTGGACTGACACTTGTAGTTGGTGATGTCACATGTGGTCTGATGACATCCGTGTGAGCAGCACTTAAAAAGTCTGTGTTGCCTTCCTGCTTGTGCAGATGTGCAGGTGTGTTCAGCCTTCCCGCTCAGACCTTTTCCTGCTCTTCAACTGACTTTGGCAACTCCTCTGCTTTTTTTTTTTTTTTTTTAACCTGGCACATCTGTCACCTTTGCTTTCTTTCAGGTCCTTTCGTGCTTCAGGATTCACAGACGCTTGAGGACAAGATGATGATCACTCAGGAGATTTTCACTTTTTTATGCACCTGTGCCATAATTACCAGTAACTACGCCATAACAGCTTCCCACTGTCAAACAGGTAAAGACCATCATGCATTTCCTTCCAGATAAAAGATAAAAATCTAGGTACAGAATGATCAACTTGTGGCTTTTTTAGATTCAAATGTATAATTTTGTGTTTAGAATTCTTTTTCTTTTTTTTTTCAACTGTTTTCTGTTCATTCAGTGATCACCTTTCCTCCCAGTCAGCCACACTTGTTGTCTTCAGGTTTCCAGATTATTTCCTCCTCCCAGTCAGCTTGTGTGGCTGAATGAGGAAACGTGATCATTGTTAAACTGTGTTTATTCTTTCAGGGGAGAAAAGCACATGGAGACACAGGTGCAGGTTTAGAAAAAGACACAAACTACATGTTTTTTTTTCCCTTTGTATTTGAGGAAACTTTTCCTGCTTTAGATTCGAGAGTTTTAGATCCCTGAAAACCTTTATATTGTAAAACGTAAGAGTACCCATTTCACCCACGTTCAGGGTCGCAGGAGTCTGCTGGAGTCCAGTCCAGCTGTCGCTGGGTGAAAGCTGGGGGACACCACGAACAGACCTCCAACTGCCAGACGTGCCAGGGTATTTTATTATCATTATTATTGTTATTGTTCCCTTTTTTCTGCCCTAAAAGTTTGTAATAAAAGCTAACTATCATGCAGAAGTCAGATCTGATGCTAAGGTTCAGGACCACCTAAAGAGTTTCAATAACGACCTTGGCCGGCCTCCAGGTGGCGCTATGGTAGTATTACTGGAACAGTGATATTGTAACAGTGCTACTGCCGTAAAAGCTGTCGGTGCTGGAGGAATTACGACTAAAGTCAAAGTTAGGAGTTTTGCATACCTGCAGTTTTATGTCGTATAATCATGGCATTTGCTGTCGGAGCTGAAATGAGGACCAGCAGCGGTTTCCTGGGACCGCCCCATCACTTAGCCTGCCACTCACGGTTGGGCCGTCCTGCTGGTGTCAGCCCGCGAGCGGCTGAGTGATGGGGTGCCAGTCTTTTGCTTGGACGGACCCTAAAACATCTGTTGTGGTTCCCAGTTCCTTCAGCTGAGTTGTGGCGGAGGAACTGCAGATTTAAAAAAAATGACAACGGAAATGACTGGTGTGTTTGGTCGAAGCACAACCCTCCCAGGACATTCCACAGCCAGGCTGTTAGTGTGTTTGTTTCTGCTGCAAAGTTGAACATTTGAACATGGAGGTCAGTGGAGACTCACTCTTGGAGACAGACAACCTTGACTTTTAAAATGCTGTTGCTTGGATCACAGATGTGACTCATACCAGATTTACCTAGTCTCTCTGCCACTTCCGTCAGATGTTTGTGTCACGATACCACCACAAACTTTCCCTCTTCCTGCCCCGCCCCCACGTATGATTTAGCTAGCTAGCACCTCAGTCGTATAGCTGGTGTAGCACCAGAGCAGCGCAGTGCAGCTACATTTCAGTTAGCAATGATCGAAACCTCATTTAAAGTCAATAGATGGCAACACTGTTAACGCCTCCAATGTGTATGTGTGAGCCTACGATTATAGCAGCTAACGGGTCAGAACAAAAAAATAACTCTTTCCCCTGATTTCTTTTGAAGATTCTGATCCAAACCGATCCATGAACACCAGATTAAATATCTTCTATGTTCTATGTATTATTATGAAATGGATGTTTTATTTATTTATTCTCGTCTGTTCTTCCTACGGTCTGCTAGTTTCCTTTGAGATTATGGTGAAGAATATTCTTCAACACTGTGATGAAATGCTCTACGAGGCTGTTGTGGTTTGTGGAGGAATCCTGCTGGGAGGAATGAAGACTCTCAATGAGACCACTAAAAGCTTTAAGTAAGATTACAGCATCAACACGTATCTGGAAACAGACAAACACCACCTCTAAAACAGATAATACACCTGACTGTCAGGTGACCCCTGGTTGTCTGACATGGCTGCACCTTCTAGTGGATGTAGAGATGACAGCAACGATCTTTAAGTTGCTGTAGATAAAAATATATCTCGATATGTATCCATGTCTCAGTGACTGTATGCTGTATGACTGAAAGAAAAGACTTGGATCGATTCTGCCCGTGTAAACTGCTGGGTGTTGGCGGTGGCGTTGACACGGTGTGTCCTTCTTCTGGGTCAATGTCCCCTTCCAGTTCGACTGATATTTGCCTCCATCGCAGCGTAGCGAAGAGAAACTCAGCGACCATCTCTGCTCCTTTAACGTTTGTCTTGTCAATTTGTTTTTTACGCTTTTATGTTTTCATCTTCTTATTTTATTTACGGGCGGTTTGGCAACTGCTAAAGCGGTGCTCTGCTGCCACCAGGTGGTTTGTGGTGGTAGTTTGGCAGGTCAACCGTTGCTGTAAATGGAGACACAACCCTGGGTTTTACCCCAGAGGATCTCCGCTTGTTTCTTTTGGCCTTTTAGCTTTTTATTCTTGTGTCCATGACAGTACAAACATTCAGTATTTACTAAAAACCAAACTAAGATCCTTCTCTCACCTTGGCCTAATATTCCTTGATTGATCCTGCAGTTTCACGTACCACGAGAACAAGAACTTCGGCCCATTCCTGGACAGTGTGAACGGTGCGGCTGGGAGCACTGACGACCAAACATACTGGGAGCTGCTGGCCAAGAAACCACACGGGAAACCCGTCAGGCTCGACGTTGGTGAGTCCACCACGAAAATCTGGAACATGACCGTCTCGCTTCCCAAAAATCTCCTTTTTAACGCATTTTATGGGCGTCTTTTTCAGGCATCGGATGCTACATTCCCCAAGAAAATGATCGAGTCATATTTAACTTCACTAAGTGGTGAAGATTCGTCAGCCAGCGAACAGCAAACTGGGATCAGAGCCCATCAGGCAGTCCGGTGTTAGACGATGGATTTCAGCGACTGCTTATGAGTTACAATAAAATATGGATTACAAAATGTTCCAAGTGTTGACTTTATTCATCTACGGGTAATTCTGCATCTCACACAGATCAGTTATCTACACTTTCTCCATCACCGCAGTTGTCGGATACCATTTACCTTCATTACTCTGACGCTGGAGCCAGAAACCCACGTAGAGACGCAATAAAGACAAGAGCATCTGGCCACACCTGTTCCTCTGCACCTGTAGCCACAGGTGCAGAGGAACAGTGATTCCTCTGCACCTGTGGCTACAGGTGCAGAGGAATCACTCAGCCATGTAGCCTTCAGCCTGTGATGCAGAAGCTCAGTGACTTGCAGCGTGGTACGGTGATATGAAAGGGATGCCACCTTCGCATTAGGACGGTTCGTTACGTGTCAGCAACGCCGACCTGACGCTTCACAGACAGTTTTATAGTCCTGGTTGACTTTCCACAGTCGGGAGAAAGGGTGAATTCCAATTCCTCTCTTAACCCTCAATCTCAACCGTCGCCAATCTTAACCCTCAATTTTTGGCCCTCAATCTTAACCCTCAAAAGTAAGTGTAAGGGTTATCTTGTGACTTAGAAATGTGACACTCCTCGAGTGCAGTTACGTCTTCAAACTGAAATGTATCTCTGAAATGTTGTCTCTGTATTTCCTGAAATGACTCAGGGATAACATTGAAAAGAGCGCTGTATATTCTCTAAATAATATTAGCAAATAACACAATAGAGGATACATTATTCAGTCCATCATCACTACCCAACAAGGTATACAAGTAACGTGAAGCCGGCCGGGACCGCCGATCTGGCAGCAAACATCGTAAAGTAAAAAAATAAATGTTATGCAACAACGATGTTAATCCATGAAAAAAATCTCAAACAAAGACAATAAGATGGTTTCGTAACATTTATATCTTTAAGATATACGAAGATACTTACGTTTGTAGTTAGCTTTTTTTTCGCCATCCTTCTTAAAGATGTCTTGGCTAAATTACCCAGTGCCTTCTGGGTAGCCCTTACTACCAAGGGTTGTGTCGGAAAATCTCAATTTTGAGGGCGATACGGCCCTCAAACCCGTCCCTCAATTTGACTTTCTAAGAATCGGGACAGCGCTAGCACTTAGCGGAGGCGCGCATGTTTGAGGGTTAAGGGAGGAATTGGAATTCACCCAAAATCACGAAGGGTCCCTCTTGAGTCGTAACGCGCCGATTCATTAAAACTGTGATGCTCCAGTTTGTGAGAATCAGCAGCTTTATTGTCTTCTGAGTCACAAAGAAACCTGGTTGTGGTCCATATCGACCCGTTCTTAACAACTAAAGACGCTGGCTTTGCAGTCTTCAGATGCAGGAGAGGGTCACGTTAATCTCTTAAAGGTTGTGGTGTCTAACAACATGATATATACCTGATATTTACATGATATTTACCTTTTACATAAAGCTTAACTACGACTTGTTAACAGCTGTTAGGCCTTTGCGGGAAAACCCTGAGTTCATTGAGTTTGTTTTCACCTTTGTACGAGGATGTTTTCAAGAACACGCTCCCACACTTACAAATTTGGAAGATCTGTAATTAAGAGAAAAGGGAGTAATATCCTGACTCTTATCAGAGATCCCAGCTGGTTATTCTCTAAGAGAAAACATGTTAGGAACTGTCAAAAGAAGCCTGACTGATTCCAAAACTTGTCCGAAATTAGATTTGACTATGAGTATATAAACTTTCCCCTGTTGTACATGATTTGATTTTTCCTACAATTCGATTCAGAAGAATCCCGGATGTGCGCAAGTCTGTATTAAGCTTCTTTTTCTGCAAATAAACTTTACATGCATTTAAAAGACAGCTTCGGAGACGTATTTTTTCCCATCACTTCTGACACGCAGTGAAGACTCAAAATCACCTCTGCGGCAGAAAAACAACAAGGTCTTTGTAAAGTTTTTGCAAAGTCGTCTCATCTATGGTGGACATAAAGCACTCAGGTTACAGGTGTAGTTACGGCTCCATCTAGTGGTTCAAAAGGAGAATTGCCGTCATAAATCAGAGTTTCACAATTCATCAAGTAAAATGCAGGACAGCAACAGTTGAGAGATTGTTTTTATTTTTAAAAGTCAAATTAAACTTGAACACTGGAGCAGTGAGGAACAGTTTGTGTCTGATTACATTTAAATGTGTTGAGACACTTAAATCCTGATGTCTCAGAAGAATAAAAATCAAAGATTATGATGTTCAGAGACTGAGGTTACTGGTTTTTACAGTTGAATGTTTGCAGATATGACTAGAAATGACCCACCTACCCTACACCTAACCCTAACTCCACGGTGTGAAGAAGGTCCAGATGTATCATCTGCTATCTGAGTGTGGGAAGAGGTTTGATACCTGCGCTGACTGGTTAGCTGGTAATTGTAGATGTTCAGGAGGACCTGGTTCTGTCTACCAGGTCTGGCGTCTGTACGGTGGATAGTTTCTGCTGCCCAGACATTTTTCAGGCCGAACAAAGCACAGAAAAATAGAAGTAATTAATCAAAAACATTGATATATATGTATATAGCTGCAAGCAGTGATCGTCAGGGTTCAGAACTCCATCGATGAATGGAGTTCTGAAGCCTTGTACGAGTTTACTAAATATGAGATTTTTACCTGTTCTGATCTGTTCGCCGTTGGTTTCAGTGGATGTGAGCTGATTTAAAACTAGTCAGATAGGGAATCAATCCTGCGACGTCACAGGACGAAAGGCTTCGTTTTCAGCTGCTCCGTTCGGGGTCACCACAGCGGATTGATCCACATGATTGATTTCCTTTTACAAAGATATAACAACTAAGTGAATACAAGTAAACACACAAACAAATATAAACATGGGAGTCACTTCCATAACCATCTGTCCAAATTTTACTTTCTTTTGTTTTGTTGCTGTTCATTCATATATTTTGTCCATCGCTTCCATTTCTCTTAGATCTGTTCTTCCTGTCGTCTCAGGCGGTGGATCATCTACCAGTTGAGTCCATTGGTCTTGTGTTGATATCTTCTCTTCCCCATTTTTTG
>JAGFBZ010001257.1:0-76568 GCA_018398805.1 Hirundichthys speculiger | reverse complement strand
CCCATAAGCACCAACATCTGCTACCACCGATGCGTTTAAACGCATCTGCTACCACCGATGCGTTTAAACGTCCTCTGTCGAGTGTGTTGAAAAAGGCCATTTCGGTTTGGGGTAAATCCCAGAAACCGTCGGAGTGCAGCGGAAGGAAACGAGGCTGTCCGGAGGAGACGGTTCTTCTGGCGTCGCCTAGTAAAAAATAATCCGCTGGAGAAGGTCCAGAACCGACCTGGGACAGGATCCACATTAGTCCAGTTCTCAGAAAGATATTTAGAATCCAGCCAAAGTATTTTTTTAAAAATAAATCAGGTAAAAGAAAAGAGGAAACGCTGACGGTACTTCCCATGCGAGCGCCAAATGTGAAGTTGAACGCGTCCAGTCACACAGGATCAGTGACGTCACTCCCGCAGACCTTCCTGAGAAGGGTTAGGGTTAGGGCTTTCTGAGAAGGTCACGTGGCGCTGCCGCTGCATCCAAACAGCAGTTGTTGCATCGTTAATTTCCGTTCATTGTCGGAGTTTCTGGAACACGTTCGGCGGTAAAGTGGTGAAATTACAGCCATTTATGACTTTAACCGTCAAGTTTCTCATTTCAATAATGTTGTTTTTAATGTGGAAAGTTTTAGATCATGTTAATGGTGATCTAAATTCAAAAGCACTTCAGTAACGACAGTCAGCTGTTCCCTTCAGGGGTCCAGTCCATCTAACCCGTCCTCTACAGCAGGGGTGTCCAGCTCCAGTCCCGGAGGACATACAGGTTTACATACAGAAGTGGATGTTTTGTGGCGAAAAGTTATTAAAAAAAATGTTTTAAATAAAAGAAAATCTATTTGATATTTATAATTATTTCCGGCAAATCTGTCCTCCGTGGGCGGAGCCAAACGTTGAGCCCCGCCCACGTACTCATTCACACAGAGTAAAGTCATTTCGCTGCTGGTTCCCTCCGTGACAGAAGTGATTCTCTCTCTTTACTGAGTCCTGATCAGCGACTGAAGGTAAAACATCTCCCTTTTTTTAAATTTTCTGTTTCTTTAGTCAGTTTTCCTGTTTTTTTACACAGATTTATTTCAGGTAGAAGTTGCAGTTTGATGCTTTAGTCTCTGAACTGCACAGGTTGGTTCTGGTTCGGTCAGAAGTGTCTCGTGTCTGGACTCATCTCCACCTGCGGTCTCTTTATCATCTTTATCACGACAATCAAACTTAATTCTGCAGTTCCGGTCCGTTACGGGTCCACTTCCATGAATTTAAATTCAGGACTTTACATTTATATTTCATCAAACCTTTAACAGCGTCGGATCTGAACCTGTTTAATGAATCAATGGTTTTTTTTTCGGAGAAGGGTAGAAAGTCTCCTCCTCCGGGTCGGGAGTGAGGTTCTGCCTCAGGTGGAGGAGTTTCAGGTTCTGCCTCAGGTGGAGGAGTTTCAGGTTCTGCCTCAGGTGGAGGAGTTTCAGGAGTTTTTGGTTGGAGGCGTCCGGGGCGCATCCGAACCAGATGAAGCTCCTCAGCGGTCTCCTCTCTGTGACGTATCCGGTCTGTGGTTATCAATCAGATGCTGCGGCTGAATGAATGATTGACTCACTTTCCTGAGACTCGGTCGAGTTATTTCAGTGGTACCGAGCTACGTTACACGGTGTCACTTCAACCCGCCGCCGAATCTGAGCCTGGAAGGAAATCTAGAATTGGAGGACGCGGTTCCAACGTTGTGAACTTTTCTCGGACCGGAGCAGCAGAAAAGTGGGAACCAGCGCAGTTCCTCACATTCCTGCATGTGGCGGGAGAAGAAGCAATAAAAAAAGTGAGTAACGCGGATGGACAGAGGAACAAGAGGCTGTGTTGAAAGCGAAATTCAAATATTACTGGAAGAAACTGACCTGTATAAGGCGCGTGTTTTTCTCCCGTGCACAAGGTCCCTCAGAAACAATAGATGTCTACACTGTTTGCCTTTGCTGTAATTTTTACAGTAAAATACCACAAAATATGATTACAACAAGTTACTGTAATTTGCATAGTATTATGGGTAAAGTGCCTTTATTTACAGTAACTTGCTTTATTTTTTGAAATTGCGGTAAATTACTGACATTTACAGTAATGCTACTGTAGGCCTTTGTGATGGTAAATTTATATGTCTAACTTTTAGTTTTAGTCTTTTAGTATAGTAAATTTTAGCTTATTTATTGTATAATTTTAGTTATTTTTATCATGTCTTTGCACTTATATCTTTTAATTCTCTTATTTATTTGGTTGTAGCCAGTAAAGATGATTTACTGTAAAACATTATTACAGGATTAATACTGTAAGGTGGTAATTACAGTAACTTACTGGCAATAGTGTTGCCAGTAAACTACTGTAAAAATACAACAAAATGTCTAACAGTGTATGACGTCACAGACCTGATAAATAAAGCTAAACACTGTGAAGTTGATAACCGGTGTGATTCACTGATCCGTGACAGAAGATGATCAGCTGGATCACTCAGGGAGGCGGAGCCTCAGTGAGCCAGACAGATTTCCTCCACGCACGTGAACGCGTTACATGACGAGGCTGACGTACACAAAGTCAACCACAGCACCTCCATCTGTAGATCTCCCGCTCTTTTCTCCATCACTGCATTCCAGCTCTTCTGGCTCCCAAGAGGCTCCTCAGATTTTTTGTTAATTAAATTAATTTATTACCAAATTATGTGTAAAATGAATAACTAATGTTAAAAAAAAACATGAAATATAACATATGTATTGTATTTATATGGCTTTATTAATAAACTTAACATATACATGAATAAATTCTAATTAATAAAAAAAGACCCGTTTCAATTTGTGAAAAAACAAAATCAACTAAACATCACTCAACAAAATACAAATTAAAATGTGCAACTATTTACAGTGAAAAACCTTCAGAGTCCCTTTCTGGTCTTTTCTCCAACTCTGTTAATTACACTGTTGGGTGATTAGTTTGAATTTACCTGTGCAGGTTGTTTGTGGAGTCTGATGCTCCATATGAAATTTGGGCTGGACCTCTGATGAAGCTGCTGCCCCGGCAACCCGACTCTGGATGAAGCGGGAGTTGATGGATGGAAGGATGAATAGATGAATGGATGGAAGGAGGGATGGATGGATGGATGGATGGATGGATGGTTGGATGGATGGAAGGATGGATGTTTTCTGCGCGGCTCCGCCTCTCTAACACACCTCAGTCTCGCGCACCTGCGACGCTGCTGCAGGTGCGTCTGGTTCTCTTTGGTCCTTCATCTGGTCTTCGCGGGTCTCTGGTCCAGATGATCAACCCTCGTGGTTCAAACCTGAACAGCCACGGAGGAAGCTCCTCCCAGTTACAGTCTGACCACATTCACCTGAAACGGTTGATGACACCTGTCACCTGCCACCTGTCAGGTGTCTGTCATGCTTAGATCTAAATGACACCAACCTGGATCAGATCCGTGTTGTTTTCATGACGCCGTTAAAGTTTAAAGAGAAAAAAAAGAGCGAATGTCAGGTGGTCGGGCAGCGGGTCAGGTGGTCGGGCAGCGGGTCAGGTGGTCCGGCAGCGGGTCAGGTGGTCCGGCAGCGGGTCAGGTGGTCAGGTGGTCAGGTAGTCCGGCCAGGTGCCTCCAAAGACCCAGAGCTGGATTCAGGTGTGTCCTTCTGTCTGCAGATGTCTCCTCTCAGCTGTTACCGATCCTCCGATCCAACCGTCAGGACCGTGGACGTCCTGTACACTGAGGAGGAACACCAGGGTCACCTGTGGGAGGGGACAGGTGTAGCTCCTCCCTGCTCCTCCGTCTCCCCACCTCCTCCCTCCAGGTGTGTGGTGTGTCTCCAGGACTTCATCCGTGCAGCTTGTTCCAACATGGAGAACCGAACTCTGGTGATGGAGGGAGGCGGCAGCAGCGTCTCCATCATGGAGGACGGTAAGAACCGACGTAGGACGGACGGGTTTGGACCGGAAGCTTCTACAGGTGTGTTAACCGCCAGGTGTGTTAACCGTCAGGTGTGTTCTGTTGCAGAGTGTCCCAGCTTCCTGGCTGACGGTGACATCAGTAGAACATCTCAGAAGGTTCCAGTTGGGAACGGGACTGGTCCAGACATGTTTCCTTCTGACCCGACAGGTGCTCAGGTGTGGTGCTGGCTCCTCCCCCTCCTCCTCCTCATCATCGGTGTGGTGCTGGTCTACTGGAAGAGGAGGGAGGTCTCTGCAGTCCTCCAGAGACGGAGAAGGTCAGTGTTGTCATGGAGACTCCAGAGTGGACCGTTGTCCTCCTGAAGGTCCACTGACTGATCCGTCTCATCTACAGCTGCTCCAGGAGTCTGAATGGACCAGAACCAACCTCTGCTGAGATCCTCTGAGTCCAGAACCTCTGAGTCCAGAACCTCTGAGTCCAGAACCTCTGCTGAGAACCTCTCCAGAACCTCTGAGTCCAGAACCTCTGAGTCCAGAACCTCTGAGTCCAGAACCTCTGCTGAGACCCATCCATCTTCTATACCCATTTTGTCCTATGCTCCCCAACCTTCTTACTCATTTTGCTAGCTCGGTTAAATCTTTGGCGCTCAAGTGACCGAGAGAATCTGGTGATTTTCAAATAAAATATTTTTCAAGATAAAAGCTCATTCAGTCTCATGTATTAAATAAAACTTAAATAGCCATTTTTACCTGCGCGGCCCGGGGATTGGGGACCACTGCTATACAGGGTCACGGGGATCTGCTTTATTTTTTTTTTTAAGCCTTTACTTTGAAAACAGGAAGTCCACCAATGCTGCCGTACTGTTTGTGGCTTTAATTCATCAGCTTCTTAGTGTATTTTGTCGGAGCTGCTGCTTAACTGCAGTAATTTACTGACGGTCCCTAAACTCCACGGCAGCAGCAGCAGCTGTTCCTGAGTTTTAGCCACGCCCACTGAGCGTTTTAGCCACACCCACTGAGCTTGGAGGGTTGATGACACTGGTGAAATGTCTGGCAGACTGATATCTACTAAATGAAACCAACCTGGATGAAATCAGCGCCGTTTTCATGACGCTAATAAAGTTTAAAGAGAAAGAAACAAGCGAATGTCGGATGTGAAACTAAGTTTACCGTCCGGCGGTGGAAACTCAGTAAATACTAATATATAAATAAATACTAATACTAATAACCTTTTACTGGTCAACAGACCCATCTGGCAGCACCTTAAAGCTAAACTACCGTCCATCAGACCCTTTTCTGTCTCCATGTCTGTCCCACACGTTGACTGGAAATACACTGATTGGACGAGGGGTGTCGTATTTACAGAAACGTGTGTGTTAATCTAATAACGCGTTAATAAGACGTTAACTTTGACAGCCGTGGTTTTTATAGATCAGATAGTATCTGTTAGCTAAACACTGATGATCCAGAGAATCAATATAAAAGTGTCTTTGAGGCTGATTCTGGTGGATCCAGTCAGGCCTCCTGAGATCCAGAGAAACATCCGGAGACGATCGGCTCCAAGTCCGGAGACGATCGGCTCCACGTCTGGAGACGATCGGCTCCACGTCTGGAGACGATCGGATCCACGTCCGGAGATGATCGGCTCCACGTCCGGAGACGATCGGATCCACGTCCGGAGACGATGATCGGCTCCACGTCTGGAGATGATCGGATCCACGTCCGGAGAGACGACCGGCTCCACGTCTGGAGAGACGATCGGATCCACGTCCGGAGAGACGATCGGATCCACGTCCGGAGATGATCGGCTCCACGTCCGGAGACGATCGGCTCCACGTCCGGAGACGATCGGATCTACGTCCGGAGACGATGATCGGCTTCACGTCTGGAGATGATCGGATCCACGTCCGGAGAGACGATCGGATCCACGTCCGGAGAGACGATCGGATCCACGTCCGGAGAGACGATCGGATCCACGTCCGGAGACGACCGGATCCACGTCCGGAGACGATCGGATCCACGTCCGGAGATGATCGGCTCCACATCTGGAGATGATCAGCTCCACATCTGGAGATGAACGGCTCCACATCTGGAGATGATCGGTCAGGAACGTAACTGTGACTTCTGGTGAAGCCACTTTACTGGTTCATGTCTGTTCTCCAGGTGCTGCAGAGGTTATTGATCTATTATCTTTCTGTGATAATTATCTGTAAAGACCAGATCTGACCAACCCTCAACTGTTAAACTATGTTGTCCAGCTTCTTTTAACATATAAACCTAAAAATTGATCCTTTATAATTCTATTCAGTTTATACAGTAAAACTAGAAAAGAACAAGTTTTCTTAGAAACAGACGTTAGAGAAGAATGAGTCACGTAGACGTAAAACTACTTACTTACTTATGCCTACTACCCCTCCTGGGACATAGGCCGCCTACAAGGGTCCTCCAGGCATCCCGGTCCTGTGCCAGTCTTTCCAGCTGTCCCCAGGTGTATCCTGCTTTCTTGCAGTCGGCATCTAGGACACGTCGCCAGGTGTTCCTTGGCCTGCCTTGCTTCCTTTTGCCTTGGGGATTTCACGTCAGCGCTTGCCTTGTGGTCTTGGAGGGTGGTTTCCGCAGGGTGTGTCCAATCCATTTCCAGCGTCTCTGAAGGATAACTTCCTCCACTGGCTGTTGTCTGGTCCTTTGCCCAAGGTCTTTGTTGCTGATGGTTTCTGGCCAGTGGATGCGAAGAATCCGTTGCAGACAGGTGTTAATGAAAGTCTTTTTGGTGGTTGCCAGTGTGGTCCTCCAAGTCTCCGATCCGTACAACAGGACTGGCTTTACGTTGGAATTGAAGAGTCGGATTTTGGTGTGGACTGAGTAGCTTCCAGACTTCCAGATGTTCTTCAGCTGGTTGAAGGCTGCTCTTGCTTTGCCTATTCTGACTTTCACGTCGGCGTCGGTTCCTCCCTGTTTGTCCATGATGCTACCGAGGTAGGTGAAGTTATCCACCTCCTCCAGTGCTTCCCCTTCAAGGCTGATGGGTGTTTGATTTTTGTCATGGATTCTCATGGTCTTGGTCTTTCCTCTATGGACGTTCAGCCCCACTCGTCTTGAGTTCTCTGTGACTGCTGAGGTCTTGTCTTGCATTTGCTGGTGGGTATGAGAAAGTAGCGCCAAGTCGTCAGCAAAATCCAGGTCGTCTAACTGGTTCCGCAGTGTCCACTGGATCCCATTCCGCCGCTCTGATGTTGAGGTCTTTAACACCCAGTCTATTGCCAGAAGGAACAGAATCGGGGACAGTAAGCATCCTTGTCTCACCCCTGTTCTCACTTGGAAGGCGTCCGTAAGATGTTGGCCATGGACTACTTTGCAGATCATACCTTCATACGAGTTCTTGATGATGTTGGTGACCTTCTCTGGGACTCCATAGTGTCTCAACAGCTTCCACAGGGTTTCTCTATCCACACTGTCAAATGCCTTCTCAAAGTCGATGAAATTAACGTATATGGGTGAGTTCCATTCCAAGGACTGCTCGAGGATTATCCTCAGTGTGGCAATCTGGTCCGTGCAAGATCTTTCCTTCCGGAATCCCGCCTGTTGATCTCGTAATTGTGTGTCTACTGCATCTTTCATTCTATTAAGGATGACTCTATTGAAAACCTTGCTTGGGATGGACAGCAGTGTTATCCCTCTGTAGTTGTTACAATTGCAAAGGTCCCCTTTCTTCGGGAGCTTGATGAGGTAGCCTTCTTTCCATTCTGTTGGAGTTTGCTCTTCCTCCCAAATTTTCTTGAAAAGTGGATAAAGAAAGTCCACTGTTTTCTCTAAGTCTACCTTCAGGACCTCTGCTTGAATGTTGTCTGGCCCTGCAGCCTTGCCGCTCTTCAGTTGTTTAATGGCCGTTCGTATCTCCTCCTTGGTGGGTTCGCTGCAGTCTATGTCTAGGTCTGCATCCGCAGGTGTTATTTCTGGAGGGTTCTCGGGTGATGGTCTATTCAGTAGTTCTTCAAAATGCTCCCTCCACCTTTGTCTTTGTCCTTCCTCTCCCATGATACTATTTCCTTGTCTGTCTTTCACGGGCCTCTCTGGTCTGCCAAATCTTCCTGACAGCTTCCTGGTGGTATCATAGAGGTCCTTCATGTTGCCGCGTTGAGCTGCCTCCTCTGCCTCAGCCGCCAGCGAATTGATAAAGATTTTCTTATCTCTCTTTATGTTTTGTCTAGCATCCTTATTGGCCTCTCTGTATGCCTCCTGTGCCCTGGCTTTCTCTGCTCTTGTGCGGCTGTTATTCAGGGCTACTTTCTTCTCCTTCCTCATCTGGATCTTCTTCAGGGAGTCTGCTGAAATCCATTCTTTATGGTTTATCTTTTTGGGGCCCAGAACTTCCTGGCAAACGGTGGTCAAACGGCAAGAGACGTAAAACACATTAATATTAATAACTGAACATCAGGATCTACTGGACCTGAGCAGAACCAATAACACCTGATCCAGTAGCACACCTGATCCAGTAACACACCTGATCCAGTAACACACCTGATCCAGTAGCACCTGATCCAGTAACACACCTGATCCAGTAACACACCTGATCCAGTAACACACCTGATCCAGTAGCACACCTGATCCAGTAACACACCTGATCCAGTAACACACCTGATCCAGTAACACACCTGATCCAGTAGCACCTGAATGTTGGTCCACGGTCCTGGTAGCTCACAGCACCAATGGTTCTGTGGACGCAGACGGAGACAAAAGACCAGACTGACCAGGATGGAACCTCTGGTGGAAGCTCTGGAGGAACTCCGCTGGAGCTCTGGAGGAACTCCGCTGGAGCTCTGGAGGAACTCCGGTGGAGCTCTGGAGGAACTCCGCTGGAGCTCTGGAGGAACTCCGCTGGAGCTCTATAGGAACTCCCGTGGAGCTCTAAAGGAACTCCGGTGGAGCTCTGGAGGAACTCCGGTGGAGCTCTATAGGAACTCCGGTGGAGCTCTGGAGGAACTCCGGTGGAGCTCTATAGGAACTCCGGTGGAGCTCTGGAGGAACTCCGCTGGAGCTCTGGAGGAACTCCGCTGGAGCTCTATAGGAACTCCGGTGGAGCTCTAAAGGAACTCCGGTGGAGCTCTAAAGGAACTCCGGTGGAGCTCTGGAGGAACTCCGGTGGAGCTCTGGAGGAACTCCGGTGGAGCTCTATAGGAACTCCGGTGGAGCTCTATAGGAACTCCGGTGGAGCTCTGGAGGAACTCCGGTGGAGCTCTGGAGGAACTCCGGTGGAGCTCTGGAGGAACTCCGGTGGAGCTCTATAGAAACTCCGGTGGAGCTCTGGAGGAACTCCGGTGGAGCTCTAAAGGAACTCCGGTGGAGCTCTGGAGGAACTCCGGTGGAGCTCTAAAGGAACTCCGCTGGAGCTCTAAAGGAACTCCAGTGGAGCTCTGGAGGAACTCTGGTGGAGCTCTACTGGGAACTCTGGTGGAACCTCTAGAGGACCTGGAGCAGCCCGTCTGATAGACCCCAACCCCCCCAGTCTCACCGTCCCCCTCATCAAGGCTCTGCTCCTGGTTCCCCTGACAGTCGGGTCTACAGAGATGATACCAGGAGAGTCCCAGATGAATTCAAGGTCCAGAATCAGATCTGAGGGATCTGAGGGACTCTGTCCTGGTGGTCAACAGCTGATAATCATTATTAACCAACAGAAATGATTAATTACACCCAAAGACGCTCCACAGACGTCTGAACCATCAGAACCTTCTATCTCCAGAACAGAAGCATCAGTTGTCCTCTGAGCTGAACGTCTTCAGTGTCTCCAGATGTTCGAGACCTTTGACTGAACTTTCCAGAGTTTCTGTTTATTTTCTGAACACAGAGAGAATTAATCTTTTTTTTTTATATTAAAGATATTTTATTGTCAATTTAAAACAAGAAACAAAACCAGTAAAATGAGATGAAAGAAGGTAACATTTAAAAGCTGGGACGTCTCCGTCTCCGTCTCCGTCTCCTCTAAAACTGATAAAAGCAGCCTGACGGATGCAGAACTGTTCTGGACAGAAGTTCAGTCTGAGTCCAGCTCAGTCCAGCAGCCTCACCTGGACCAGAACCGTCCCGGTTCAGTCGGCCTTCAGGGCGAACAGGACGTCGTCCTGGCTCACGTTGAGACGGACGCGCTGCAGGACTCCCAGACGGCTGGACTCCAGCAGCAGCAGGCGGCAGGATCCCAGACGCTGGCACGCCGCCAGACCCTCGGACACGCCCACGGGCTGCAGGCCCTCCACCCGACACAGGGCCCGGTGCTGGACCAGAACCTGGAGGACCGGAAACACCAGAGACACCAGAGACCAGCATTAACGGGGAGGCGAGGTGACCCGGACCCGACCGTCGGCGCCACGGTTGGACCTGGAGGACCGGAAACACCGGAGACACCAGAGACACCAGAGACCAGCATTAACGGGGAGGCGAGGTGATCCGGACCCGACCGTCGGCGCCACGGTTCACGAAACAGAGAAAAGAAAAGGTGGATTCCTCCTGATCAACAGACTGCAGAAACCAGAACCATCAACCCGTGATCCTGAAGGTAACAGCTGGACGGGGGAGCGCCCACGTCCACAGGGACGACGGAGGAGCGCCCCGTCCGGAGGAGCGCCAACGTCCGGAGAGACGATGGAGGAGCGCCCACGTCAGGAGGGACAACGGAGGAGCGCCCACGTCCGGAGGAGCGCCCACGTCCAGAGGGACGACAGAGGAGCGCCTCGTCCGGAGGAGCGCCCACGTGTCCGGAGGCGCGCCAACGTCCAGAGAGACGACGGAGGAGCACCCACGTCCCGAGGGACGACGGAGGAGCGCCCACATCCGGAGGAGCGCCCACATCCGGAGGAGTGCCAACGTCCAGAGAGACGACGGAGGAGCGCCCACGACTGGAGGGACGACGGAGGAGCGCCCACGTCCAGAGGAGCGCCCACATCCAGAGGGACGACGGAGGGGCGCCCACGTCCAGAGGAGCGCCCACGTCCAGAGGGATGACGGAGGGGCGCCCACGTCCGGAGGGCCGACGGAGGAGCGCCCACGTCCAGAGGAGCGCCCACGTCCGGAGGGCCGACGGAGGAGTGCCCACGTCCGCAGGGACGACGGAGGAGCGCCCACGTCCGCAGGAACGACGGAGGAGAGCCCACGTCCGGAGGAGCGCCCACGTCCGGAGAGACGACGGAGGAGCGCCCACGTCCGGAGGGACGACGGAGGAGCGCCCACGTCCAGAGGAGCGCCCACGTCCAGAGGGATGACGGAGGGGCGCCCACGTCCGGAGGGCCGACGGAGGAGCGCCCACGTTCAGAGGAGCGCCCACGACTGGAGGGAGGAGCGACGGAGGAGCGCCCACGTCCCAGAGGAGCGCCCACGTCCAGAGGAGCGCCCACGTCCAGAGGAGGCCCCGTCCCGGGATGACGGAGGAGGCGCCCACGTCCGGAGGGCCGACGGAGAGAAGCGCCCACTCCAGAGGAGCGCCCACGTCCGGAGGGCCGACGGAGGAGCGCCCACGTCCGTAGGAACGACGGAGGAGAGCCCACGTCCGGAGGAGCGCCAACGTCCCGAGAGACGACGGAGGAGCGCCCACGTCCGGAGGGACGACGGAGGAGCGCCCACGTCCAGAGGAGCGCCCACGTCCAGAGGGATGACGGAGGGGCGCCCACGTCCGGAGGGCCGACGGAGGAGCGCCCACGTCCAGAGGAGCGCCCACGACTGGAGGGACGACGGAGGAGCGCCCACGTCCAGAGGAGCGCCCACGTCCAGAGGGATGACGGAGGGGCGCCCACGTCCGGAGGGCCGACGGAGAAGCGCCCACGTCCAGAGGAGCGCCCACGTCCGGAGGGCCGACGGAGGAGCGCCCACGTCCGTAGGAACGACGGAGGAGAGCCCACGTCCGGAGGAGCGCCAACGTCCCGAGAGACGACGGAGGAGCGCCCACGTCCGCAGGGACGACGGAGGAGCGCCCACGTCCGCAAGGACGACGGAGGAGCGCCCACGTCCGCAGGGACGACGGAGGAGAGCCCACGTCCGGAGGAGCACCAAAGTCCGGAGAGACGATGGAGGAGCGCCCACGTCCGGAGGAGCGCCAATGTCCGGAGAGACGACGGAGGAGCGCCCACGGGGAAGCGCCCACGTCCGGAGAGACGACGGAGGAGCGCCCACGTCCGGAGGAGCGCCAACGTCCGGAGAGACGACGGAGGAGCGCCTACGGGGGAGCGCCCACGTCCGGAGAGACGACGGAGGAGCGCCCACGTCCGCAGGGCCGACGGAGGAGCGCCCACGTCCGGAGGAGCGCCCACGTCCGGAGGAGCGCCCACGTCCGGAGAGACGACGGAGGAGCGCCCACGTCCGGAGGGCCGACGGGGGAGCGCCCACGTCCGGAGGGACGACGGAGGAGCGCCCACGTCCGGAGGGTCGATGGAGGAGCGCCCACGTCCGGAGGAGCGCCCACGTCCGGAGGAGCGCCCACGTCCGGAGGGACGACGGAGGAGCGCCCACGTCTGGAGGGCCGACGGAGGAGCGCCCAGGTCCGGAGGAGCGGCCACGTCCGGAGGAGCGGCCACGTCCGGAGGGACGACGGAGGAGCGCCCACGTCGGGAGGGCCGACGGAGGAGCGCCCACTTCCGGACGAGCGCCCACGTCCGCAGGGACGACGGAGGAGCGCCAAAAGTTCAAAAGTTTTGATTTTGTGACAAAAGTTGTGAAAGTTGTAATTTACTTTTGAAAAGCTGGTCAGTCTTGAAAAATTCACAATTTTATGACAAAGTTGTCATTTTATGTTAAAACTTTTTTACAAAAAATAATATTAAAAAAAAAAAAACGTTTTATAGAAGAAATCAGAATTTCACAGCAAAAAGTTTTTTATGAGTTTAACAAGAAATAGTTTGTGATTTTGGGACAAAAGTCTCAATTTTATGAAATTTGTGTGAAATTTGAGATTCTGTGAGAAAGATAATTTTTTTGAAGTATATTTGCAGTTTTATGACAAAGTCGTAATTTTACGTGAAAACACTGATTTTGAAGTGAAAACTATTTTCTCCGTCCCGCTGCTTCATATCGCTTCGTCGTCTTCTCACCTGCTGGAACGACGCCTCCTCCAATCCCAGCCGCCGAAACTCTGCGATGACGGCCCGCAGGAAGAGCTGCTCCTGCACCGACGCGCACCTGGAAACGCACCAGTCAGGTCACCTGTTCACACCTGCTCACCTGCAGATCCAGCTAACCAACGTGAGACTGTTTACTTGATGGCGGTGATGTAGGCGGAGGAAAACATCTCGTTCAGCGCCTCCATCACGTGACTCATCCCCACCAATCCCGGAGCGGAGCGGTCCGGGGCCGAGTGCTCGCAGATCTCCGTCGCCCGCCGGCAGATGTCCAGACAGCGGCGGGCGTCGCCCGACAGAGCCGCCACCTGGCGGAGCAGAGCCACGCTGAGACACGGCGACCGACGGCGGGAAGATTTACGGGCGGGCGGACGACGTACCTTCCTGGACACCAGCTGCAGGGCGTCCTCCTCGAAGGCCTTCACCTTGTTCAGCCGAGACGTGATGATCTGCTGCAGCTGCTTGAAGGTGTACGGCTGGAAGGACATCCTGGTCAGACCCTGAAGACACCCGAGGGACAGACGGAGACGTGGAGCTGAGAGACATGAAACTGGGACCGTCACAAAATCATGAAGGACCAATAAATTAAAGCTTCCGTCCTGAAAACCATCGTAACTTTTTACACTAAAAAGCTCATTTTCATGATAAAATCTCAAACATCAGGACTGCGGGTGAAGGTGGGCGTTTCCAGGAGGAGGGGCTCCTCCTCCTGGAAACATCAGGACTGCGGGTGAATGTAAGGCGTTTCCAGGAGGAGGAGGGGCTCCTCCTCCTGGAAACATCAGGACTGTGGGTGAAGGTGGGCGTTTCCAGGAGGAGGGGCTCCTCCTCCTGGAAACATCAGGACTGCGGGTGAATGTGGGCGTTTCCAGGAGGAGGAGGGGCTCCTCCTCCTGGAAACATCAGGACTGTGGGTGAAGGTGGGCGTTTCCAGGAGGAGGGGCTCCTCCTCCTGGAAACATCAGGACTGCGGGTGAAGGTGGGCGTTTCCAGGAGGAGGGGCTCCTCCTCCTGGAAACATCAGGACTGCGGATGAAGGTGGGCGTTTCCAGGAGGAGGGGCTCCTCCTCCTGGAAACATCAGAACTGAGGGTGAAGGTGGGCGTTTCCAGGAGGAGGGGCTCCTCCTCCTGGAAACATCAGGACTGCGGGTGAAGGTGGGCGTTTCCAGGAGGAGGGGCTCCTCCTCCTGGAAACATCAGGACTGAGGGTGAAGGTGGGCGTTTCCAGGAGGACGGGCTCCTCACCAGCCTGCTGGCCACCCTGTTGATCATGATCCTCTCTGGGAGGTCCATGGTGTTGGCGATGGTCAGAACCACCAGGCGGGCGTGGCGGCGCGTCGGCCAGTCAAACAGGTTGTACATGACGTTCTGCTTCCTGGTCCACAGCAGGTCCAGCTGGAGGGTCAGAACAGGAGAGGAACGTGAGCCCGACGGCGGCGGCGAACCCAGAACTTTGACCCGAGCTCAGTCTTACTTCGTCCACCAGCAGCACCGTGGTCTCCTTCCTGGGCGCCGGGTTGCTGAACCTCTTCTCCAGCAGCGCTGCAGCGTGATCTGCTGTAGCTTTCTGACCCGTCAGCTTCTGCAGAACAAAAACATTTCAATTATTAAATAAAGTGGTTGTTATCAACCGTGATGTGAGGGAAGCAGAGATACATGAGTCGTTATACCGTCACAAAATCTGAGAGAAGAGCAAAGCACTTTCTGCAACTTTTAGTTCCTAAAAACCTTCAGGAACTGAAAATGAATTCCTGGAGGTTTAGAGAAACTGTTTTTGTTTTTTTAATCTCCAAATCACTTTGATCTGAGTTCAGTGTTGAGCTTTAATGACTTCTGTTGACTCACAAGAGACACAAGGACAAAAAAAAAAAGAAGGTCAAGATCACTGGAAACTGAAAAACTCAGGATCCTACAATTCCCATAATGCATCTGCAGACTACACTTCCTCCAAAGGGGCCACTCCTTCAAACACCTGAGTTTGTGACATCATCGTTCACACGTACAGACACCAGAAAACACAGATGTACAGTGATGAGATCCACAGCTCCAGCTCCATCCATCCATCCATCCATCCATCCATCCATCCATCCATCCATCCATCATTATCCATCCATCCACCATCCCCATCCATCCATCCATCATCCATCCATCCATCCATTCATCCATCCATCCATCCTCCAGCATCCATCCATCCATCCATCCATCATCCATCCATCCCTTCATCCATCCATCCATCCATCCATCCATCCATCCATCCATCCATCCAGCATCCATCCATCCCTCATCCATCCCTCATCCATCCAGTCCATCCATCCATCCATCCATCCATCCATCCATCCATCCCATCCATCCATCCATCATCCATCCATCCATCCATCATTCATCCATCCATCATCCATCCATCCATCCATCCATCCATCCATCCATCCATCATCATCCATCCATCCATCATCCATCATCCATCCATCCATCATTCATCCATCCATCCATCATCATCCATCCATCCATCCATCATCCATCCATCTCCATCCATCACATCCATCCATCATTCATCATCCCCATCCATCCATCCATCATCATCCATCCATCCATCATCCATCATCCATCATCCATCAATCCAACCATCCATCCATCCATCATCCATCCCATCCATCATCATCATCCATCCATCCATCGATCCATCATCATCCATCCATCCATCCATCCATCCATCATCATCATCCATCCATCCATCATCCATCCATCCATCATCCATCATCCATCCATCCATCATCCATCCATCCATCTCATCCATCCATCCATCCATCCATCCATCCATCCATCATCCATCCATCCATCCATCCATCCATCCATCCATCCATCATCATCCATCCATCCATCATCAGCTCCTGGTTTGGTTCCATCTAGAAGTTCTGTCCATCAAAGTTCTGCATCAGTGATGAAGATCAGCCAGCAGGAGTCCCAGTGTCCCTGGAGACCAGTCTGACTCTCCACCAGAACACCACAGCGAGGAGTTCAGTCTCCAGAACCTTCAGGGTCCCTGTCTGCTGGACGTCCTGGACTGGTCTCCAGGCAGAACCCTGAGGACATGGACCCCAGCAGCTGCTGAACAACCCCCACCTGCAGGATCTGGACGTAGGCCTGGTGGGGGTCCGTCATCTTCATCCCGTTGATCTCCACGAAGCTGAACGGGGGGAGTTCGTCCATGTCGGCCGCGTGCTGCAGGCAGCGCATCACCTCGTGGACCGTGGCGGTCTTCCCTGTCCCAGGGACACCTGAGATGTACATGCACCTGAAACAGCATGAGGACATGAGAGTCAGAGACCTGGGACCTGAGGACACCCCATAAGGGACCAGCAAATACCAGTTAAACACCAGTTACACACCAGTTAAACACCAGCTAACACCAGTTAACACCAGTTAAACACCAGCTAACACCAGTTAAACACCAGTTAAACACCAGCTAACACCAGTTAAACACCAGCTAACACCAGTTAAACACCAGTTAAACACCAGTTAAACACCAGCTAACACCAGTTAAACAGCAGTTAAACACCAGTTAAACACCAGTTAAACACCAGCTAACACCAGTTAAACACCAGCTTAACAGTTAAACACCAGTTTAACACCAGTTAAACACCAGTTAAACACCAGTTAAAAACCAGTTCACACCAGTAAACACCAGTTCAGTTAACAGCAGTTAAACACCAGCTAAACACCAGTTAAAACACCAGTTAAACACCAGCAAACACCCAGTTCCAGTTAAACACCAGTTAAACACCAGTTAAACACCAGCTAACACCAGTTAAACACAGTTAACAAAACACCAGCTAACACCAGTTAAAACCACACCAGTTAAACACCAGTTAAAACACCAGTTAAAACACCAGTTAAACACCAACACCAGCAGTTAACACCAGTTAAACACCAGCTAACACCAGTTTTAACCAAACACCAGCAAAAACCAGCGTTAAACACCAGTTAAACACCAGTTAAACAGCCAGTTAAACACCAGCTAAACACCAGCAGTTAACACCAGTTAACACCAGTTAAACAACACCAGTTAAACACCAGTTAAACACCTAACACACACCAGTTAAACACACAGTTAAACAACCAGCTAACTAAACCAGTTAAACACCAGCTAACACCAGTTAAACACCAGCTAACACCAGTTAAACACCAGTTAAACACCAGCTAACATCAGTTAAACAGCAGTTAAACACCAGTTTAAAAACAGTTAACCAGCTAAACACCAGTTAACACCAGTTAAACAGTTAAACAACCAGTTAAAAACACCCAGTAAACACCAGAACACCAGTTTAAACACCAGCTAAGACCAGTTAAACAACAGTTAACAAACACCAGTTAACACCAGCTAACACCAGTTAACACCAGTTAAACCAGTTAAACACCAGCTAACACCAGCTAACACCAGTTAAACAACAGTTAAACACGAGTTAAACACCAGTTAAACACCAGCTAAACACCAGTTAAACACCAGCTAACACCAGTTAAACACAGTTAAACACCAGTTAAACACCAGTTAAACACCAGCTAACCACCAGTTAAACACCAGTTAAACACCAGTTAACACCAGTTAAACCAGCAACACCAGTTAAACACCAGTTAAACACCAGTTTAAACAGCAGTAAACACCAGCTAACACCAGCTAAACACCAGTTAAACACCAGCTAACACCAGCTAACACCAGCTAAACACCAAGTTAAAACCAGTTAAACCACAAGCTAACACCAGAACACCAGTTAAACATCAGTTAACACCAGTTAAACACCAGTTAAACGTCAGTTAAACACCAGCTAACACCAGTTAAACACCAGTTAAACACCAGTTAAACACCAGTTAACACCAGTTAAACACCAGCTAACACCAGTTAAACAGCAGTTAAACACCAGCTAACACCAGCTAACACCAGAACACCAGCTAACACCAGTTAAACACAGCTAACACCAGCTAAACACCAGCTAACACCAGCTAACACCAGCTACAACACCAGTTAAACACCAGTTAAACAGCAGCTAACACCAGTTAAACACCAGTTAAACACCAGTTAAACACCAGTTAAACACCAGCTAACACCAGTTAAACACCAGTTAAACGCCAGTTAAACACCAGTTAAACACCAGTTAAAACCAGTTAAACACCAGCTAACACCAGTTAAACAGCAGTTAAACACCAGTTAAACAGCAGTTAAACACCAGCTAACACCAGCTAACACCAGCTAAACACCAGTTAAACACCAGCTAACACCAGCTAACACCAGTTAAACGCCAGTTAAACACCAGTTAAACGCCAGTTAAACACCAGTTAAACACCAGTTAACACCAGTTAATCACCAGCTAACACCAGTTAAACCATCAGTTAACACCAGTTAAACCACAGTTAAACCGTCAGTTAAACACCACTAACACCATTAAACACCAGTTAAACACCAGTTAAAACACCAACACCAGTTAAAAAACAGCTAACACAGTTAAACAGCAGTTAAACAGCAGTTAAACACCAGCTAACACCAGTTAACACCAGCAGTTACACCACAACCAGTTAAACACCAGTTAAAACAGCAGCTAACACCAGTTAAACACCAGCCACCAGTTAAACAGCATTTAACACCAGTTTAACACCAGTTAACACCAGCTAACACCAGTTAAACAGCAGTTAAACACCAGCTAACACCAGCTAACAACCAGTTTTAACAACATTTAACACCAGTTAACACCAGCTAACACCAGTTTAAACACCAGCAACCACCAGTTAAACACCAGTTAAACACCAGCTAACACCAGTTAACACCAGTTAAACACCAGCTAACACCAGTTAAACACCAGCTAACACCAGTTAAACACCAGTTAACAAAAACCCAGTTAACACAGCAGTTTAAACACCAGCTAACACCAGTTAGCAAACACCAGTAACAACTAAACACCAGTTTAAACACCAGTTAAACCAGTTAAACACCAGTTAAACACCAGTTTTAATCACACTAACACCAGTTTAAACACCAGTTAAACACCAGTTAAACCACCAGTTAGCAACACCAGTTAAAACACCAGTTTAAACAACAGTTAAACACCAGCTAACACCAGTTAAACACCAGTTAAACACCAGCTAACACCAGTTAAACACCAGTTAACACACAGCTAACACCAGTTAAACACCAGTTAAAAGCAGCTAAACCAGTTAAACACCAGTTAAACAGTTAAACAGTTAAACACAGTAAACAACCAGTTAACACAGTTAAACAAACAGTTAACAACAGTTAAACACAGTTAAACACCAGTTAAACAACAGTTAAACAAACAGTTAAAACAACAGTTAAACACCAGTTAAAACAGCAGTAAACACAGCAGCAGTTAAACAACAGTTAAACACCAGTTAAACAACAGTTAAACAGCAGTTAAACAAACAGTTAAACAACCAGTTAAACACCAGTTAAACACCAGTTAAACACCAGTTAAACACCAGTTAACAGCAGTTAACCAAGTTAAAAAACCAGCTAAACCAGTTAAACACCAGCTAAAACACCAGTTAAACACCAGCTAACACCAGTAAAACACCAGCTAAACACCATTAAACACACCAGTTAAACCAGCAGTTAACAGCAGTTAAACCACCAGCTACACCAGCTAAAACAGCTAAACACCAGTTAAACACCAGCTAACACCAGCTAACCGCCAGTTAAACGCCAGTTAAACACCAGTTAAACACCAGTTAACACCAGTTAATCACCAGCTAACACCAGTTAAACATCAGTTAACACCAGTTAAACACCAGTTAAACGTCAGTTAAACACCAGCTAACACCAGTTAAACACCAGTTAAACACCAGTTAAACACCAGTTAACACCAGTTAAACACCAGCTAACACCAGTTAAACAGCAGTTAAACACCAGCTAACACCAGCTAACACCAGTTTAAACCAGTTAACACCAGCTAACACCAGTTAAACACCAGCTAACACCAGTTAAACACCAGTTAAAAAACAGCAGTTAAACAACAGTTAAACACCAGTTAAACAACAGTTAAACACCAGTTAAACAACAGTTAAACAACAGTTAAACACCAGTTAAACACCAGTTAAACACCAGTTAAACAGCAGTTAAACAGCAGTTAAACACCAGTTAACACCAGTTAACACCAGTTAAACACCAGTTAAACACCAGTTAAACACCAGCTAACACCAGCTAACACCAGCTAACACCAGTTAAACACCAGTTAAACACCAGCTAACACCAGCTAACACCAGCTAACACCAGTTAAACACCAGTAAAGGACTGGGGACTGTCTCACCCTCCAGTGCCGTCCATGATCTTGCTCTCCACGAAGCTGTAGACGTCCTGGAACTCCTGCTCCCTGCAGGGCAGAGACTCAGGGACGGAGGACACGTGGAGCCTGATGAGGGACAAGAGTTAACGTGGAGGAGACAACCAGGACTGGAGCTGCTGCTGTCCAGCTGGAGACACGTTGGAGATGACTTCACCCAATCAGAGGGCTGATTCCACACTCAGAGATGACTTCACCCAATCAGAGGGCTGATTCCACACTCAGAGATGACTTCACCCAATCAGAGGGCTGATTCCACACTCAGGAAGGAACTTTTAGACTGGTTTCACTCTGACCCTATGAAGTTTATTTTGTTTTATTCTGTTAAATATAACAACAACTTTATCTTGGCACCTTTATCTATTAAAATGCTTTAAAATACCAGCTATGCTGGCTGTCAATCAAAGGTCAACGCCCTGATGAAGGACATAAAATCACCCCTGGACAGCTGTCAGACACCAAAACTGTTTTTATCAGGCTGCAAATGTCTTTATTTCAGCTGTAAAAATGGATATTTTAGCATAAAGGTCTGTTGGAGCCAGACCCTAGTGGTCAATAGAGGAACCGCAGCCTCTAGCGGTCGGTAGAGGAACCGCGGCCTCTAGCGGTCGGTAGAGGAACCGCAGCCTAGAGTCGGTCTAGTGGTCGGTAGGTAGAGTAGAGAAACTGCAGCCTCTAGTGGTCAATAGAGAACCGCAGCCTCTAGCGGGTCGGTAGAGGCAGCCTCTAGCGGTCTACCGCAGCCTCTACGGTCGGTAGAGGAACGGCAAGCCTCTAGCGGTCGGTAGAGAAACTGCAGCCTCTAGCGGTCGGTAGAGGAACTGCAGCCTCTAGCGGTCGGTAGAGGAACCGCGGCCTCTAGCGGTCGGTAGAGGAACCGCAGCCTCTAGTGGTCGGTAGAGAAACTGCAGTCTCTAGTGGTCGGTAGAGGAACTTTGGCCTCTAGCGGTCGGTAGAGGAACTTTGGCCTCTAGCGGTCGGTAGAGGAACCGCAGCCTCTAGCGGTCGGTAGAGAAACTGCAGTCTCTAGTGGTCGGTAGAGGAACTTTGGCCTTTAGTGGTCGGTAGAGGAACCTTGGCCTTTAGTGGTCGGTAGAGGAACCGCAGCCTCTAGTGGTCGGTAGAGAAACCGCAGCCTCTAGTGGTCGGTAGAGGAACAGCGGCCTCTAGCGGTCGGTAGAGGAACCGCGGCCTCTAGCGGTCGGTAGAGGAACCGCAGCCTCTAGCGGTCGGTAGAGGAACCGCAGCCTCTAGTGGTCGGTAGAGGAACCGCAGCCTCTAGTGGTCGGTAGAGGAACCGCAGCCTCTAGTGGTCGGTAGAGAAACCGCAGCCTCTAGTGGTCGGTAGAGGAACGCGGCCTCTAGCGTCGGTAGAGGAACCGCCAGCCTCTAGCGGTCGGTAGAGGAACCGCAGCCTCTAGCGGTCGGTAGAGGAACCGCAGCCTCTAGCGGTCGGTAGAGGAACCGCAGCCTCGGTAGCGGTCGGTCGGTAGAGGAACCGCAGCCTCTAGCGGTCGGTTAGAGGAACTGCAGCCTCTAGTGGTCGGTAGAGGAACCGCAGCCTCTAGTGGTCGGTAGAGGAACTGCAGTCTGGTTTTGAATCAGCTCCACTGATTGGTGGCTGAGGTGATGTCACCTGATGAATACATCATGTGCTCTGCAGCCCTGTAGCTCCTCCCCCAGGTAAGGGCTCACCTGGTTCTGGCTTCCTCCAGCACGTTAGCAGGCTGTCTGGCCGGCAGCACCCTGCTGGGGATGCTGGGAGTGGCGTGTCGAGGCGTCCGTGGCGTCCCTGGGGTCACCTGTCCAAATAAAAAGGTGAGGTGAGAAAGCGTCCATCAAACGTCTTGTCCTCAGCTGCCGTCTCCACGGCGACTCACGGTCCTGCTGGGGGTCTTCCTCGGCGTCCTGGTGGAGGGGCGGGTCTTCTGCCTGGACCGAGGAGTGTGAGGCGCCGCCGCAGCAGACCGCCTCTTCTTCGCCACCACCTCTTCATCGCTGTCCAGCCCCGCCCCCTCCTCCTCCTCCTCCTCCTCCTCCTCGCTGCTGCTCTGCAGCTCCTTCCTGGAGGGAAGGAACTCGTCCTCGTCGTCTCCGTCAGAGTCCAGGCCCTGCTGTCCGTCCAGGAGGTTCCTGATGGAGGGACAGCAGGGAGTCAGAACCAGAACCAGGACAGGTGGGTCCATCCAGGTGTCCACCTCTAACTCACAGCTGCTTCCTGATGCGGGACGACACCTGCAGGGCCGACTTCCTCTTGGAGCTCCTCGGCGTGGCGGCGAGCGGCGGCGGCGTGGAGGTTTCATCGTCCGCCTCGGCTCTGTGGAGGAAACGTGAGGAAGACTGTCAGCGGCGGCGTGATGAAGGCGTGATGTCGCCATGTTTTCAGACGGGTCACATGGGCCTGATGCATCCTGGACCGTCACAACACAACACTATGTCCCCCCAATCCAACACAACACTCTGTCCTCCATCCCCCATCCTTCCTCCTCCAAATTTCCTGTAATCAATTAATCCATCCTCTGGAATATGCCCCATCCTCCATCCCCTCCTGCTCCCTATGTCCCTCCATAAATATGTCCTCCAATCCCCCATCCATCCGCCCTCCATACCCCCTCTGTCCTCCAAAAAATAATGTAATATTCTACCTCTGTACTCCATCCCTCTGTAATAAATAAATAATAAATAAATCCCAATAATTCCCTCTGATACTCTGCTCCCCATCCCCCATCCTCCTCTCTCTGTCCTCCATCCTCTCTGTCCTCCATCCATATGTAAATCTATCCTGTCATCCTTCTGTCTCTCCCATCCATATGTCCTTCTCCATGTAATAAATCTCTGTCTAAATCAATAATCTAATCCTCTGTACTCCATCCCAATCCTTTATCCATACCTGTAAAAATCCATCCTACTCTCCCTCATTCCATCCATCCTCCATCCTCCTATGTCCTCATGTCCTCCCTATATGTCCTAAATCCTCTGTCCCTCCTCCATCTCTGTCCTCAATCTGTCCTCTTCCCTCCTGTCCTCCATCTCTGTAATCCCTAATCCAATCCTAAACCATCCTCTGTAATCATAAATCCTACTGTGCCTCCCTCCCAATCCTTAATCCCTCTGAAACTCCAATCCCCCACTCTGTCCTCCATCACTCCTCTCTGTCCTCCATCCCCCCATCCTCCTCCCATCCCATCCCTCTGTCCTCCTCCATCCATCCATCCTCTGTCTCCAGTCCTCCACTCCATCCCCACCCACATCCTCCACATCCCCATCCTCTGTCTCCTCTCTGTCCATCCCCCATCCTTCCCTCTGTTCCTCCTCCTCCTGTCCATCCATCTCCCCATCCTCTCTGTCCCCTCCCTGTCCCTCCTCCTCCTGTCCTCCCCTCTGTCCTCCCTCCATCCCTTCCTCCATCCTCCTCTCCATGTCCTCCCATCCTCCTTCATCCCTCCCTCTGTCCTCCATCCCCATCCTTCCTCCTCCTTCCTCTCTGTCTCCCTCCTCCATGTCCATCCATCCTCCAATCCTCCTCCTCCCTCCCCTCCCTCCCTCCTCTCTGTCCTCCCTCCCTCTGTCCTCCATCCCCCATCCTTCCTCCCTCCATCCTCTCTGTCCTCCCTCCCTCTGTCCTCCTTCCCTCATCCTCCCTCCCTCCATCTACCTGGACGTGCTGTTGTCCCCCATCTAAGGGTTAAGAGTTAAGGGTTAAGGGTTAAGGGTGAGGGGTGAGGTGAGACGGGGAGGAAAACACTCACAGGACTCCCAGAGGCTCCTTGTTTTTAGCGTCTCTCTTCCTGGACGGAGTGGAGGACCTGCTGGAAGACACGTCCAACCAGACATCAGACCTGACGGACCTGCTGGAAGACACGTCCAACCAGACATCAGACCTGACGGACCTGCTGGAAGACACGTCCAACCAGACATCAGACCTGACGGACCTGCTGGAAGACACGTCCAACCAGACATCAGACCTGACGGACCTAAAACCAGGATCATGGTTCTGCGCTGCACCGTGCACCTCAAACACTGAAATAAATTCACCACCTCTGCACCAGTGAGGACTCAAACTCCCAGCAGCCTCAGCGTGACCACCATAACTACTGGTCGTCATTGTTTCTTTTATTAAAGATTTAATAATGTCCAGACGGCCAGAGTCCGACTCACGTCTGCCTCCTGGTTGGTCCGGGTCTCCTCGGGGTGCCGCTCCTCTGGGTTTTAACAGAACCACTGGTCCAACTGGTCCAGTGGTCCTCGTCCTGCTGAGGACTGAAGAGGCACCAGTGTTGGTTACTGGTCTCAGACCAGTTAGTGCCGTAAACCTTAAACCAGCATTTTCACCTGCAGAGTTTTATTTGAAGCTGGATGTAGTTTCACACCAGTTAGTTTCTGGTTTTAATGGTTTTATTTGTTTTAGTTTTATCCATCAGGACCTAAACGGCCGCAACAAGTGAGATAATGAGGATGGTAACGAGGATCAACGAGGATGGTAACGAGAATGGTAACGAGGATCAACGAGGATGGTAACGAGGATCAACGAGGATGGTAACGAGGATGGTAACGAGGATGGTAACGAGGATGGTAACGAGGATCAACGAGGATGGTAACGAGGATGGTAACGAGGATGGTAACGAGGATCAACGAGGATGGTAACGAGGATCAACGAGGATGGTAACGAGGATGGTAACGAGGATGGTAACGAGGATGGTAACGAGGATCAACGAGGATGGTAACGAGGATGGTAACGAGGATCAACGAGGATGGTAACGAGGATCAACGAGGATGGTAACGAGGATCAACGAGGATGGTAACGAGGATGGTAACGAGGATCAAACGAGGATGGTACGAGGATCAACGAGGATGGTAACGAGGATCAACGAGGATGGTAACGAGGATGGTAACGAGGATCAACGAGGATGGTAACGAGGATCAACGAGGATGGTAACGAGGATCAACGAGGAGGATGGTAACGAGGATGAGGATAACGAGGAGGTAACGAGGATCAACGAGGATGGTAACGAGGATGGTAACGAGGATCAACGAGGATGGTAACGAGGATCAACGAGGATGGTAACGAGGATCAACGAGGATGGTAACGAGGATGGTAACGAGGATGGTAACGAGGATGGTAACGAGGATGGTAACGAGCCAGCTCCCAGCTCCAGTGACGCTCCAGTGAAACCAGCGTGTTTACAGACTCATGAGTGTGTTTGGACTCTGACCTGTTTGGGTCGTCCCGGGCAGACGGACGCTCCACCTCCTTCAGCCACTCTTTGCTGAGGACGACAACAGACGGCTTCAGGGGGGCGGCGCCCTGCTGGGCGTCTCCTCTGTGGACCCTCCTGGCGGGGGGCCGAGAGGAGGAGGACGTCCGTCTGGGAGTCAGAGACACCTCCTCGTCCAGCAGCTGGCTCAGGACGTCCTCTCTGACCATCGACGTCTTCTCTGGACCTGTGGGGACGAAGACAGCTCAGTGGTTTCCTGTTGTCCTCCAGCTGGAGACGACGGCAGACTGAAGTCATGAACAAACGTTACCGTGACAATTAATCGTGATTAATCAGGGAAATCGTGCGATTAATCGCGATTAAAAATTTTAATCGTTGCCCAGCCCTAGTTTTTACCAAAATAAATAAATAAATAAATAAATAAAAGATTAAAAGAGTAGAAAAGTAGAAAAGGACTCCTGAACACTCACTGCAGAGCTCCAGCCTCTTCCGGACCGCCGGCGTCCGGGCCGTGGCGTTCCTCAATCTGGCGCTGACCATTTTGGAAGCCGACAGTTTGGTGGCTGAGTGGAGCGACTCGGCCTCCGCGATGGATTTACCGACGCTCGCCGTCGCTCTGAGGGGCCTCGAGTGACCGGACGCGGCCCTGCGCATCACGTCCAGGTCCGGCGTGGGCAGCGCGCGTCGAGACGGGCCCCTGGAGGCGGGCGTGGCTGCGGGCGGCGAGGAGGGGGGCGATGGCGGGAGGGAGGGTCGAGGAGGCGGAGCAGCAGACTCCACCTGAGCAGAGTCGACCACTCTGAAGGTCTTGGAGTCCCAGGAGAGCTTCACGTACAGAGTTTCTTTATCAGCCAGGTTGGGAAACGGAGCGTCGCCATCCAGGTGTTTCACCTGCGGAGGGGAGGAGTCTAAGAGGTCAAACACTCAGTGATCAACCAGGGTTATAGTAGTTTGGGATTTTACATTAATTTTAGTTTTTAGTTTAGTTTTTCCAAATTCAGTTAGTTTTAATTCATTTTTAGAGCAGTTTTGCTAGTTTTTATCCGTTTTTTTTTTTTAATACTTAGTTTTGGTTTAATTTTTATTAGTTTCAGCGTTAGTTTTAGTTTTATTTTGTAAATTAGGGTTGTAATTTTGGTTGGAGTGAAGCACTGAACTTTTTGAAGGCTATCCAATCACATAGTCGTGTTTACATTCTGGTCTCTATAAACATATTTATCAATGCGTCTTCCCTCTTGTGGTGTTCCTGCGTATTTACTGACCAGCAGCTATCTGGTCTCCATGGAAACAGTCCATTATAGTTGCTGTTTTCTCCCGTTCCTTCCCAACGCTGATTGGCCTGCAGCTGTAGCTTCTCTTTCCAGGGGGCTAGCTTAGGCTAGCTTATCCAGCTAGTCTTGGTTAGCTTCTCTTTCCAGGGGGCTAGCTTAGGCTAGCTTATCCAGCAAGTCTTGGTTAGCCTTCTATCCAGGGGGCTAGCTTAGGCTAGCTTATCCAGCTAGTCTTGGTTAGCTTCTCTTTCCAGGGGGCTAGCTTAGGCTAGCTTATCCAGCAAGTCTTGGTTAGCCTTCTATCCAGGGGGCTAGCTTAGGCTAGCTTATCCAGCTAGTCTTGGTTAGCTTCTCTTTCCAGGGGGCTAGCTTAGGCTAGCTTATCCAGCTAGTCTTGGTTAGCCTTCTTTCCAGGGGGCTAGCTTAGGCTAGCTTATCCAGCTAGTCTTGGTTAGCCTTCTTTCCAGGGGGCTGGCTTAGGCTAGCTTATCCAGCTAGTCTTGGTTAGCTTCTCATTCCAGGGGGCTAGCTTAGGCTAGCTTATCCAGCTAGCCTTGGTTAGCCTTCTTTCCAGGGGGCTAGCTTAGGCTAGCTTATCCAGCTAGTCTTGGTTAGCCTTCTTTCCAGGGGGCTAGCTTAGGTTAGCTTTTACAGCAAGTCTTGGCGAGCTTCTCTTTCCAGGGGGCTAGCTTAGGCTAGCTTATCCAGCAAGTCTTGGTTAGCCTTCTTTCCAGGGGGCTAGCTTAGGTTAGCTTTTACAGCAAGTCTTGGCTAGCTTCTCTTTCCAGGGGGCTAGCTTAGGCTAGCTTATCCAGCAAGTCTTGGTTAGCCTTCTTTCCAGGGGGCTAGCTTATCCAGCTAGTCTTGGTTAGCCTTCTTTCCAGGGGGCTAGCTTAGGCTAGCTTATCCAGCAAGTCTTGGTTAGCCTTCTTTCCAGGGGGCTAGCTTATCCAGCTAGTCTTGGTTAGCCTTCTTTCCAGGGGGCTAGCTTAGGCTAGCTTATCCAGCTAGTCTTGGTTAGTATTCCACACATTGTATCACCTGCTTCTACAACAAGGCTCTTATTTTTATCGTTAACACAGTCATAGTCAAAGAAATCCCAAATAGGACTGAGACGCTTTCTAACAACTTTCACCACAGCCATCACTGCTGATCACTTTTTTTTTTTTTCTTTTTTTGTGGTTGTTGTTGTACGGCAGAACAAAGTTAAAAGATTTCAAATGTTTATGAGGAAAAAAATTATAAACATGAAAATGAAGGACGTTCTTGACATTATTATAGTTTATTTTGGTTCGTTTTATAGACACATAATACAGTTTCAGTTATCGTTTTTTTAAAAACTCTTATTCATATTAACGAAAATGTTTTTTTCAATTCTAGTTTTTGTTATTTTGTTTGTTTACGTTAACGATAATAACCTTGTGATTAAGGATTCTGATCCCACTGCCTTAACTGGAAAAACCCATCTGGTGAGTCTGTGATCAACTGGAAACAGTGGCCTCTTCTTCTCTTCAACATCTGCAGGCGTGTTCAGGGTTCCAGCTGTTTGTACGTTAGCATTATAGCAGTAATGCTCTTCCAGTAACGTTACGCAGCAGGAGACGCCGCCTTCATCCTCCACTCTGATTGGCCGACAGACTCCATCAAAGACGTCTTTAGAAGTCACATTACTGACATATTTTCATTCATAAAGCCACTAGTTTGCAGGCGTGTTATTTGCGTGTTTTGGTGGATTTCTGTTGCTTCTGTTTTCATTCTATAAAACTATCTGCTGCTCAAGTTGTAAGAAAAGTACTGTACAAATAAAGTTTGATTGAACCTTGGAGTGACACCTTTTTTCCTGAAAATGTCATTATAATCCATCCACGACTTTTAGAGTTATCTAGAACACAGACAGACAGATAAACGCCATAGGGAATAAATTAAAAATGAAAAAGAAAAAAAAAAAATCATCAACCAACCAGAGAAGGAACAAGTGTTTAAACGGGAGTTAAAGAAGTTCACCTGCACAGGTTTGAGGATGGACTCCACGTCGACCTCGTCCTCACCGTTTCGTCCCTCAAAGAAGAAGACCTCCTGAGGGTGGGGGTCTCTGCCCAGCAGACCCAGTTTGCTCCGAGGCACTTCGGACACCCGCACAAACCACCGGACCGCAGCCTTCTTCTGCTTCCCGCCCTCTGGACCACCCGCAGGAGACCCAGACCCGGCAGAGTTAGCTATCATGGTGGAGACCACGGGGGGGGGGGGGGGGGGGGGGGGGGTGGGGGGGGGGGGGGGGGGTCTGAGGTCAAAACTCACCGTCCCCGAACATCCGGACGACCCTGGCCACGTACGGGTTGTCTTCATCGTCACCCTCGATGAGGACGTGCTGACCCGTTTTAATGAGGACGGACCGCGGGAGACCCTCCACCCGGATGTTCAAGCAGCTGGAGGAAAAAAAGAAGAAGAGAAGAATTTAAATTTAAGAGTCTTCTACAGAACTGAAGCAGAAAGTCCCAGTTCAGAGGGACACAGAACCGTTAGTTCCTGCAACACTGGACCAAAACGGTTCCTTATTAATAAAATGTCCTGAAATGAATCTGAACAGCAGCAGAGACCAGACTTCTCCAGTTTAACATCTACATTCATAATTCTCCTCACATATCAAGCTCTTCAGGCCTGAGCTCCTTCAGACCTTGAACACCTTGAAGAGACAGAGCTCTGGTCTCTCAGACTGCAGGTCTTTTCGTGGTTCCCAGAACTCTTTACAGACCGGTTGAGCATGAAGTGATGCCTTTAATCATCTCCAGGTCTTCACGAACGAAGGTTCTGAACTTAATTTTACATCCATCTAAAATGTTGAATTTGCAGTCAAAGTCATCAGACATGAACTGGAAACATATTTAATTTTCCTAGTTTTCTTTTCTAGTTTATCCACATCCCAATACAGCACGTCGTTATATAAAAAAAACAAGTGAAGTTAGCTTTTGATTCGTCAATTAAAGGGCCATTCTTTCTTTCTTTTTTTTTTTTTTTTTTTTTTAAAAAAACAACTCTAGTTGGAGTTCAGAACAAAGCCCACATTATCATACAAGTCAAATCTAGAATACATTACATCTGAGGTGGTAAAGACTTTATAAAACTGTGACTTGGGAAGTTTAAACTTAAAGAAAAACAAACAAAATAAAAACCCTCTTTGGCTGGATAATCTTCAATAGTTCCTCATCACCATGAAAAGCAAAGAAAAGGCATTTCACCTGTCAGATACTCTCAAGATAGCTTCATCTTTTCTGATTTTGTTGTTTTACTTCATTGTCTTATTGTGTTTTCTGATTTGGACCCTCTAAAATGGTACAGCTGTCAAAAACACAGTATCCATTTACAAAAAACTGAACAAGATCACAGATCACAAATTATATTGTCATCCCACCCCTAGAGATAATATAACCCAGATGTGAGCAGTCAGAAGCTGTTTTGGTTGGTTTTAGATGTTTAAACAGAGCGGAATGGCCCTTTAATCGATCAACCTGAAACCAACTTCAGCGCCGTTTGTTCGATGGTTGTTCACGTTAAACCGACGCAGATCTGATTTTAGTCCATCAAACACAGGTCACATGTCAGGAACAGAACATTAAACATGTCAGGAGCAGTTAAAGTAAATGTTAAGGCTCGTAGCAGATCAAAACTCACTCATATTCAAAGGTTTTCAGCTTCCTGTTGAAGCCCACAGACTTTCCACTCCACTCATAAAACCTTCTAACTCTCAGCCTGGTGAAGTACTTCATCCTGTTTTCTCCGGATCACCTCAAAGGAAGCACCTAAAAATCGTAAACATTAACTTCCGGCTGACTTTGACGCCGACCTGCACCGTTTTTTGGTCTAAAATGTCAGATTTCAGCCTCGAAGAAGAGATTTTCTGACACACAAGTTCCCGCGAAAACGCTTCTTCTCTCTTCGGGTGTTTCCGGCGGACGGAAACGATCCAGAGCGCCACCGCCACCTGCAGGAGGACTGAGGAACAGCCGGACAATTTTATTACATTATTACATTACGGAAACGATCCAGAGCGCCACCGCCACCTGCAGGAGGACTGAGGAACAGCCGGATAATTTTATGACTTTAAAAATAATATTATTTATATCTATTATTTCGTAGATATTTATCATTTCCGCATAGGAATTGAAGGTTGAGTTTAGAACAGAACTGAAAGAAAATAGATTTTAGAGACACAAGATGATAAAAAAAAAAAAAATACAATTAAGAGACAAGTAAAATAAAGTGAACAAAGTTACAATAAGTGTTAATGAACTGCAGGTAAAATAATATTTAGTTTTGTTGTCTGTTTCTTCTTTCATACATATATATGTATGTATGTATATATGTGTATGTGTGAATTGTTCAAGCCCTGCTTACATATGTATTCATAACAAACTAATAATCAAATAAAACACATTTACAAGCTATGTTGTAATGTATTTATTTAATACTTTCTTTGTTTACTTTGGGCCCCCTTTGTTGATTTTGAAGAGGATAAAACTGAAGCCATTGTGACGTAGCCATGGCTCTCCAGCAGAGGGCGCAGGTTTTTACCGGACTCTGCTGATAACCCACACGGTTGTGTTGACGTCACTTCCCGCCGCTCTTCCGTCTGTGCTAAGCGGGTTAGCTGCGGTCCGGATCGATGGCGAACAGAACTGTTAAAGACGCCAACAGCATTCATGGAACCAACCCGCAGTACCTGGTGGAGAAGATCATCCGGACCAGAATCTACGAGTCCAAGTACTGGAAGGAGGAGTGCTTCGGTCTGACGGGTCAGTGGTTCCGGATCGATACTGGGTCCATGCTCAACCATGTAGACCAGAATGGACTGATGTTAACAAATCTAAGAAGATAGGAGCTTTAAAACTACCTCAGTAGGTCAAAGGGTTGAACAGATAATTATTTATACCGCAGAGACACCAGCGAAGGTAGAAGAATTCAATTCAATTCAACTTTATTTGTATAGCGTCTATTACAATACAAACGGTCTCCAGGTCTTTACGCAGACCCAGATCATGACCCCCGAGCAAATATCATCAACTAAAATTATAATATTAAGTCCCAATCACAGAAAAATCCACCGAGTAGGAGGAAAAAACATTAAACAGGGCATAAAATTAGAATTTTTAACCAAGTCGCCCCTGGCTACCAGGTGTTTGAAGTTGGTAGCCAGCTAGCAGTTTTGGTCGCCAGTGTTTTTTGTCGCACCATACGTCAGGGGTTAATATGGCACCAGCAGCATTGTCATTTATAAAAAAAAATAAAACTCCTATTATCGTCTACTATCACTACAGTTCAGAACCATTTACAAGCATGAAAGCGCATTTTATTCCGTTTCTATGATGCTTACTATGAAAACTAATATTTCTTTTTTGTTAACACCAGAAGCACCAAGTAGGTCATTTTTTCCTCCTAGCATTTTCAAACGTTTGTATTTCTGTTAAAATAGACCTCCACCCGTCTATAATGACAGGTGGAGGTCAACGCTGGGATGACGTCTATATAGACGGGTGGAGGTCAACGCTGGGATGACGTCTATATAGACGGGTGGAGGTCAACGCTGGGGATGACGTCTATATAGACGGGTGGAGGTCAACGCTGGGATGACGTCTATATATATAGACGGGTGGGAGGTCAACGCTGGGATGACGCTGGGATGACGTCTATATAGACGGGTGGAGGTCAACGCTGGGATGACGTCTATATAGACGGGTGGAGGTCAACGCTGGGATGACGTCTATATAGACGGGTGGAGGTCAACGCTGGGATGACGTCTATATAGACGGGTGGAGGTGGAGGTCAACGCTGGGGGATGACGTCTATATAGACGGGTGGAGGTCAACGCTGGGGATGACGTCTATATATAGACGGGTGGAGGTCAACGCTGGGGGATGACGGGGAGGTCAACGCTGACGTCTATATAGACGGGTGGAGGTCAACGCTGGGATGACGTCTATATAGACGGGTGGAGGTCAACGCTGGGATGACGTCTATATAGACGGGTGGAGGTCAACGAGGGTCAACGCTGGGATGACGGTCTATATAGACGGTGGAGGTCAACGCTGGGATGACGTCTATATAGACGGGTGGAGGTCAACGCGGGTGGGGTCAACGCTGGGATGACGTCTATATAGACGGGTGGAGGTCAACGCTGGGATGACGTCTATATATCAACGGGTGGACGGGTGGAGGTCAACGCTGGGATGACGTCTATATAGACGGGTGGAGGTCAACGCGCTGGGATGACGTCTATATAGACGGGTGGAGGTCAACGCTGGAGGCAACGCTGGGATGACGTCTATATGGAGACAGGTGGAGGTCAACGCTGGGATGACGTCTATATAGACGGGTGGAGGTCAACGCTGGGATGACGTCTATATAGACGGGTGGAGGTCAACGCTGGGATGACGTCTATATAGACGGGTGGTGGTCAACGCTGGGATGACGTCTATATAGACAGGTGGAGGTCAACGCTGGGATGACGTCTATATAGACGGGTGGAGGTCAACGTTGGGATGACGTCTATATAGACAGGTGGAGGTCAACGCTGGGATGACGTCTATATAGACAGGTGGAGGTGATTCCTGCACTGCTGAAGCCTGTTTGTGTCGTTCACAGCTGAGCTGGTGGTGGACAAAGCCATGGAGCTGAGGTACGTCGGGGGCGTCTACGGTGGAAACATCAAGCCCACGCCGTTCCTCTGCCTCACGCTGAAGATGCTGCAGATTCAGCCGGAGAAGGACATCATCGTTGAGTTCATCAAAAACGAAGATTTCAAGTGAGTTATTTTTTCTGGAGGTAAACGAACATTGAGATGGGTCCAGTTTTTCCAGTCTGGCAAACAGACAGACACCTTTCTACAGCTGGGGTGGACCTCATATTTACCCTGGACGGGTGCATCCATCTAAGAAAAAGTCATAATCATAGAAGTGATCAGGTGAGAGATTTGAGGGGCCACATCTGTCTTCAAACATCTGTCTCTACCTCTGACAACAGTCCATGAACATCTGGGACCTGAGGAGACCAGAGACCTGTTTCTGAGAGGAGGTTCAACAAACTCAGATGTCTCTGCGTTCTGCACTAGAGGTCTTCACGGTCCACTTTCATGGACCCGAACCCAAATGGACCCAAAATATTTGGACCTGGAACCGACCCGACCCTAGTCTTTAGTTTTTCCATCACAACACTTACCTGAATAGAACCGAGACAATCCAGCCCATAGTTGCTCCTGTTAAAGTTGTCTAGCGTTGAATAAAACTTGATTTTCTTACCTAAAGTTGTCTTCTTCTACCGGTTCAGTTGCTACAGAGGCTACGTGATGTAAACAATAATAAATCCACGTCGTTATTTTCTTTGTGGATACAGATGCTATTGGTAGCAACTGCTAACGCTAATAGCCTACACCGGTCAGGACGTGTGATGTTAACAACAATAAATCCACGTTGTTATTTTCTTTGTGGATACAGATGCTATTGGTAGCAACTGCTAACGCTAATAGCCTACACCGGTCAGGACGTGTCGTGAACATGTTCTCTCATCCAACCTTGTCATGTTGGTGATCCGTTGTGCTTTACAGCTGTCGGGCAAACCGCTAATAACACGCTATTAACACGCTAATAACACGCTAATAACACGCTACGGCAACACGGTTGTTTCATGACAAACGCGCCACGTTAATGAATAATTAATTAAACTGCCCCGAGTCCTGACATTAGCTGCCACCGCTAATATCTTTACCTCTCTGGAGTAAACGTGGACCCAGCCTGTCAGAGAGCACCGACCGGACCCGAGACTAACTGTACCGATTCAGACCAGAACCCGGAGTCACGTCTTTTGAACGGACCCGAGACCTGATTCGGGTCGGGTCGGAACCTCGGGTTGTCGGGTTGTCGGGTTGTTCGGAAGACCTCTATTCTGCAGACGTGAGTGGACCTGCAGGGTTTTAACTGTCCTCTTTTCTCAGCTTTTTAGAGATGTGTTGCAAATATCTAATTCTTATAATAAGATGGTAAAATGTTTGACTTTTGACATCTGATGAGTTTTCTGTTGTGAGTGATTGAAGAGTTTAAAGTGTTTTTTAACCTTGTGTGAAGACGCGTCCATGTCGGTTCTGTCTGGAGCAGAGGTGGAGACAGAAACCTTTTCCTGACATTGGCTCCTCCCCCTTCACCAGGTACGTCCGTCTGCTGGGAGCCATGTACATGAGGTTGACCGGCACCGCCGTGGACTGCTACAAATACCTGGAGCCGCTGTACAACGACTACAGGAAGATCAAGAGCCAGAACAGGAACGGAGGTGAGCTGCAGCAGAGCGACGGTGGCGCCGCCGGCTCTGGTCCCAAAGAGCAACGGTGATGCCGCCGGCTCTGGTCCCAAAGAGCAACGGTGACGCCGCCGGCTCTGGTCCCAAAGAGCAACGGTGATGCCGCCGGCTCTGGTCCCAGAGCGACGGTGACTCTGGTCCCAGAGCGACGGTGGCGCCGCCAGCTCTGGTCCCAGAGAGCGCCGGTGACGCCGCCGGCTCTGGTCCCAAAGAGCGACGGTGACGCCGCCGGCTCTGTCCCAAAGAAACGACGGTGACGCTCTGGTCCCAGAGAGCGACGGTGACGCCGCCAGCTCTGGTCCCCAGAGCGCGACGGTGACGCCGCCAGCTCTGGTCCCCAAGAGCGACGGTGACTCGGCCGGCTCTGGTCCCTAAGAGCGACGGTGACTCGGCCGGCTCTGGTCCCAGAGCGACGGTGACTCGGCCGGCCGGCGGTCCCTAAGAGCGACGGTGGCGCCGCCGGCTCTGGTCCCAGAGCGACGGTGACGCCGCCGGTCCAGAGCGACGGTGACGCCGCCGGCTCTGGTCCCAGAGCGACGGTCAGAGCGACTCTGGTCCCAGAGCGACGGTGACGCCGCGGCTCGAGCGACGTTGAACCCGCCTCTGGTCCAAAGAGCGACGGTTGACGCCGCCGGCTATGGTCCCAGAGCGATGGTGACGCCGCCGGCTCTTGTCCCAGAGCGACGGTGACGCCGCCGGCTCTGGTCCCAAAGAGCGACGGTGACTCCACCGGCTCTGGTCCCAAAGAGCGACGGTGACTCCGCCAGCTCTGGTCCCAGACGACGGTGACTCCGCCGGCTTGTCCCAAAGAGCGACGGGATGACGCCGCCGCTATGGTCCAGAGACGCCGCTCTTGTCCCAGAGCGACGGTGACGCCGCCGGCTCTGGTCCCAAAGAGCGACGGTGACGCCGCCGGCTCTGGTCCCAGAGCGACGGTGACGCCGCCGGCTCTGGTCCCAGAGCGACGGTGACGCCGCCGGCTCTGGTCCCAAAGAGCGACGGTGACTCCGCCGGCTCTGGTCCCAAGACGTGAGCCGGCTATGGTCCAGAGCGACGGTGACGCCGCCAGCTCTGGTCCCAAAGAGCGACGGTGGCGCTTCCGGCTCTGGTCCCAAAGAGCAACGGTGACGCCGCCGGCTCTGGTCCCAAAGAACGACGGTGACGCCGCCGGCTCTGGTCCCAGAGAGCGACGGTGACGCCGCCAGCTCTGGTCCCAGAGAGCGACGGTGACGCCGCCAGCTCTGGTCCCAAAGAGCGACGGTGACTCGGCCGGCTCTGGTCCCTAAGAGCGACGGTGACTCGGCCGGCTCTGGTCCCAGAGCGACGGTGACTCGGCCGGCTCTGGTCCCAGAGCGACGGTGACTCGGCCGGCTCTGGTCCCTAAGAGCGACGGTGGCGCCGCCGGCTCTGGTCCCAGAGCGACGGTGACGCCGCCGGCTCTGGTCCCAGAGCGACGGTGACGCCGCCGGCTCTGGTCCCCAGAGCGGTGACGGTTGAATCTGGCCCAAAGAGCGACGGTGGCGCCGCCGGCTCTGGTCCCAGAGCGACGGTGACGCCGCCGGCTCTGGTCCCAGAGCGACGGTGACGCCGCCGGCTCTGGTCCCAAAGAGCGACGGTGACGGGCCCGCCGGCTATGGTCCCAGAGCGATGGTGACGCCGCCGGCTCTTGTCCCAGAGCGACGGTGACGCCGCCGGCTCTGGTCCCAAAGAGCGACGGTGACTCCACCGGCTCTGGTCCCAAAGAGCGACGGTGACTCCGCCAGCTCTGGTCCCAGAGCGACGGTGACGCCGCCGGCTCTGGTCCCAAAGAGCGACGGTGACGCCGCCGGCTATGGTCCCAGAGCGACGGTGACGCCGCCGGCTCTTGTCCCAGAGCGACGGTGACGCCGCCGGCTCTGGTCCCAAAGAGCGACAGTGATGCCGCCGGCTCTGGTCCCAGAGCGACGGTGACGCCGCCGGCTCTGGTCCCAGAGCGACGGTGACGCCGCCGGCTATGGTCCCAGAGCGACGGTGACGCCGCCGGCTCTTGTCCCAGAGCGACGGTGACGCCGCCGGCTCTGGTCCCAAAGAGCGACGGTGACTCCGCCGGCTCTGGTCCCAAAGAGCGACGGTGACTCCGCCGGCTATGGTCCCAGAGCGACGGTGACGCCGCCAGCTCTGGTCCCAAAGAGCGACGGTGGCGCTTCCGGCTCTGGTCCCAAAGAGCAACGGTGACGTCGCCGGCTCTAGTCCCAGAGCGACGGTGACGCCGCCAGCTCTGGTCCCAAAGAGCGACGGTGGCGCTTCCGGCTCTGGTCCCAGAGCGACGGTGACTCGGCCGGCTCTGGTCCCTAAGAGCGACGGTGGCGCCGCCGGCTCTGGTCCCAGAGCGACGGTGACGCCGCCGGCTCTGGTCCCAGAGCGACGGTGACGCCGCCGGCTCTGGTCCCAGAGCGACGGTGACTCTGGTCCCAAAGAGCGACGGTGGCGCCGCCGGCTCTGGTCCCAGAGCGACGGTGACGCCGCCGGCTCTGGTCCCAGAGAGCGACGGTGACGCCGCCGGCTCTGGTCCCTAAGAGCGACGGTGACGCTGCCGGCTCTGGTCCCAGAGCGACGGTGACTCGGCCGGCTCTGGTCCCAAAGAGCGACGGTGACGCCGCCGGCTCTTGTCCCAGAGCGACGGTGACGCCGCCGGCTCTGGTCCCGAAGAGCGACGGTGACGCCGCCGGCTCTGGTCCGCGAAGAGCGCGGTGACGCCGGCTCTGGTCCCAGAGGAGCGACGGTGACGCCGCCAGCTCTGGTCCCAGAGAGCGACGGTGACGCCGCCGGCTCTGGTCCCAAAGAGCGACGGTTGACTCGCCGGCTCTGGTCCCGAGCGACGGTGACGCCCCGGCTCTGTCCCAAGAGCGGACGGGTGACTCCGCCGGCTCTGGTCCCAGAGCGACGTGGTGACGCCGCCGGCTCTGGTCCCAAAGAGCGACGGTGACGCCGCCGGCTCTGGTCCCAGAGCGACGGTGACGCCGCCGGCTCTGGTCCCAAAGAGCGACGGTGACGCCGCGGCTATGGGTCCCAGGACGACGCGGTGACGCCGGCTCTTGTCCCAGAGCGACGGTGACGCCGCCGGCTCTGGTCCCAAAGAGCGACGGGTGATGCCGCCGGCTCTGGTCCCAGAGCGACGGTGACGCCCGCCGGCTATGGTCCCAAAGAGCGACGGTGACGCCGCCGGCTCTTGTCCCAGAGCGACGGTGACGCCGCCGGCTCTGGTCCCAAAGAGCGACGGTGACTCCGCCGGCTCTGGTCCCAAAGAGCGACGGTGACTCCGCCGGCTATGGTCCCAGAGCGACGGTGACGCCGCCAGCTCTGGTCCCAAAGAGCGACGGTGGCGCTTCCGGCTCTGGTCCCAAAGAGCAACGGTGACGTCGCCGGCTCTAGTCCCAGAGCGACGGTTGACGCCGCCAGCTCTGGTCCAAAGAGCGACGGTGGCGCTTCCGGCTCTGGTCCCAGAGCGACGGTGACTGGCCGGCGGCTCTGGTCCCAGAGCGACGGTGACGCCGCCGGCTCTGGTCCCAGAGCGACGGTGACGACTCGGTCTGTCCAAAGAGCGACGGTGGCGCCGCGGCTCTGGTCCCAGAGCGACGGTGACGCCGCCGGCTCTGGTCCCAGAGAGAGCGACGGTGACGCCGCCGGCTCGTGGTCCCAGAGCGACGGTGACGCTGCCGGCTTGTCCCAGAGCGACGGTGACTCGGCCGGCTCTGGTCCCAAAGAGCGACGGTGACGCCGCGGCTCTGGTCCCAGAGCGACGGTGACGCCGCCGGCTCTGGTCCCGAAGAGCGACGGTACGACGCGGCTCTGGTCCCGAAGAGGACGGTGACGACGCCGGCTTGGTCCCAGAGAGCGACGGTGACGCCGCCAGCTCTGGTCCCAGAGAGCGACGGTGACGCCGCCAGCTCTGGTCCCAAAGAGCGACGGTGACTCGGCCGGCTCTGGTCCCAGAGCGACGGTGACGCCGCCGGCTCTGGTCCCAGAGCGCAGGTTGACGGGGGACGCCGCCGGCTCTGGTCCCAGAGAGCGACGGTGTGACGCCGCCGGCTCTGGTACCTGGAGCGACGGTGACGCCGCCGGCTCTGGTCCCTGGTCCCAGAGCGACGGTGACGCCGCGGCTCTGTCCCAGAGCGATGTGACGCCGCCGCTCTGGTCCCAGCGACGGTGACGCCGCCGGCTATGGTCCCAGAGCGACGGTGACGCCGCCGGCTATGGTCCCAAAGAGCGACGGTGACGCCGCCGGCTCTTGTCCAGAGCGACGGTGACGCCGCCGGCTCTGGTCCCAAAGAGCGACGGTGACTCCGCCGGCTTGTCCCAAAGAGCGACGGTGACTCCGCGCGGCTCCCCAGAGCGACGGTGACGCCGCCAGCTCTGGTCCCAAAGAGCGACGGTGGCGCTTCCGGCTCTGGTCCCAAAGAGCAACGGTGACGTCGCCGGCTCTAGTCCCAGAGCGACGGTGACGCCGCCAGCTCTGGTCCCAAAGAGCGACGGTGGCGCTTCCGGCTCTGGTCCCAAAGAGCAACGGTGACGTCGCCGGCTCTGGTCCCAAAGAGCAACGGTGACGTCGCCGGCTCTGGTCCCAAAGAGCAACGGTGACGTCGCCGGCTCTAGTCCCAGAGCGACGTGACTCGACTGACTCGAGCACAGAAACTGAGAACATACATGGCATCAACCAGCTGTATTAGAGACCCACAGCTGGAAGGAGCACTTTTATGAGTCAGGTTCATGTAACGTGGCATCCATCCATTTATCCATATGACCCATCCATCTATCCACCCATCTATCTTCCATCCATCATCCATCCATCCATTCATCCATCTATCCACCCATCTATCATCCATCCATCCATTCATCCATCCATCCATCCATCCATCCACCCATCTATCATCCATCCATCCAGCCATTCATCCATTAGGCATTTGCCAATTGTGCTAGTAAAAGTAGCATATTATGCTAGCGGCAGTGCTCGTTTTTTGCCCAAATTATGCTCAAATGATGCTCGCTTTTCAAAATTATGCTATTTAAAAAAAAAAAAATGATTCTGTGCACAAACTTCACAACTCACAAGACAAGTTTGAAAATGTATTTTATTAACCCTGGCCTGACGTTTTGGGCCTGGTTGTTCAAAACCTGGGTAACTTTATCCGGTGGTTAGGCCTATACGGCGGATAAATCTGCTATCCAGCGGATAGCTATCCAGCTAACAAAAATAGGTTGCACAAAGCCTGGATAGTGTGGTGGATAACTATCCGCGGATAGCTTGCTAACCATCGCGTGTAGCAGAGCGTGACACAGTTTGCGCAAGGTTTTGCACTCAAATGGCCTCCAGTTACCATGGTGAAGTATGCAAATTTCGAGTAAACAACGAACTGAACAACGAACAACAGTGAAAACTAAACCATGCAGTTTCTGACAAATCCTGGGATAACAAATTTAACATTAAATAATCGCTCGTTTCTGAACCACGCAGTCCTTCCGGTTCCGTTTCATCGAATTCCCGCGGTATCTCAACACAAATAAAAAGCAATCGCAAAATAGGAGAGGAACCAACTGTTAATAGTAATCTATCGTAGTAGCTGAGTTGAAATTCTAAAATTGGGCTATTAAAAAAAACGGAGATGCTAGCAGGGCTACTTTTGGAAAAAGGCAAAAATTATGGCATTTAAAAGGAGCCAAAAATTAGGCGGATTATAGCAGCCATAGCCAGGAAAGCCAAAGCATATGCATCCCAGCTCATCAAGCCAGCCAGCAGCATCATGCCAGCCCCATCCATCCTCCATCCATCCATCCATCCATCAGCCATCATCAGCCATCCATCCATCCATCCCAGCCATGCATCCATCATCCATCCATCCATCCATCCATCTATCATCCATCCATCCATCCATCCATCCATCATCCATCCATCCATCATCCATCCATCCATCCATCCATCCATCCATCATCCATCCATCCAATCCATCCATCCATCCATCCATCCATCCATCATCATCCATCCATCCATCCATCCATCCATCCATCCATCCATCCATCCATCCATCCATCCATCATCCATCCATCCATCCATCCATCCATATCTATCCATCATCCATTCCATCCATCCATCCATCTATCATCCATCCATCCATCCATCCATCCCATCCATCCATCCATCCATCCATCCATCCATCCATCCATCCTCATCCATCATCATCATCCATCCATCCATCCATCCATCATCCATCCATCCATCCATCAATCATCCATCCATCCATCCATCCATCCATCCATCCATCCATCCATCCATCCATCCATCCATCCATCCATCCATCCATCCATCCAGATGAAGGGAACTGCTTCAGACAGAAGTAAAGACATAAACGTGAGCTGAACGGGTCACAATGAAACTTTCCTCTGTTTTGGTTCCAGAGTTCGAGTTGATGCACGTCGACGAGTTCATCGACGACCTCCTTCACGCAGAGAGGATGTGTGACGTCATCCTGCCCCGACTTCAGGTGTGACACCTTCACTTTTCCAAACCTGCTGATATGTAGAATAATCACGTGTGGAAAAACCTGTTATTGGATACGAGGGATTGAAAGCTGAGACTTGTTTCTGAAAGAGCCTCTTTCTCAGGCTCCTGATCAACTAAACAGTTTAATATTATTAATAAATAATGATTCTACCTTTACTGGAGAAGTTAAGGTGAGGAAATGAAGATGGATCACAGCAGAGCTTTATGAATGAATGACTGGAAGCTTCTCTAGAAGAGACCAGACGGCTGTGATTCAACTACCAACCTTCAACAGTCCCAGAGTCAAACAGAAACTGAACCAGAACCCGCTGAGCTTTAAGACTTTATCTGGACTGAAACATTATTGTTCTGAACTGGACTGGACCTGTGTAAAGAAAATTAGAAATGAAGGAAATGAGGAAAAAAATCAAGAACAGTGAGCGTCTATCTGCTTTATAGTCTGATGTGGGAGGAGCTGAACTTTAAACTTCACCAGCTGCTTGCTGATTGGTCGATTTGGTTGATTGACGCTTGTCTGGAAGCGTCAGAGCCAATAGAGTTGCAGGGTTTTCTCCAAATCTACCCGGCAACACCATCCACCAATCAGGAGAAGGCAAGTCCACGTCCAGATATGAGGTTGGAAATGAAAATAAAGTTAGTTCTGTGAGTTCTGGTGATGGAATAGAAACCTTTTAACAGCTGATTCTCAGCTTCTGGTAAAGGTCTGACGTCGTCTGAATGAACTTTCTCTGTTTAAGCCTCTAAAAGACTCAGAAACCAGACTGAGCGACGGCTGCGTCTGAATTAATCTATTCTCCGTTTGTAAATCAGTCAGACCTCAGCAGACGATGCAGGAAGAGACAACTAGACATTAAGACATGGAGACATGGAGACATGGAGACACGGCGGTTTTTAACAACGTCTGAAAAACAAATGAAGCTTGAGATAAAATCCAGACGGAGACGTGTCCAAACTCCAGACGAGTGTGGACAGAGATGGTGATGTCCCACACACCAGAGACAGTTTCAGGGACAGAGGACAGTCTCATGTTGAGGACATTAAAGGCGGTCCACCGGCCCGCAGCTCCAGTCCTCTTTATTTGTTCATGTCTGTGTTACAGAAGAGACAAGTCCTGGAGGAGGCGGAGATGTTGGACCCGCGGGTCAGCGCTCTGGAGGAGGACCTGGACGAGGTGGAGAGCAGCGAGGACGAGGACGAAGAGGAGGAGAAGGTAGAGACACACCTGCTGCACCTGGATGCAGTTTTATATTTTTATAATCTTCTTTTTTATTCAACTGTCTAGACTGATGAAGTTTATAAAAACCAGACGCATAAATAAGCAGTTTAGACTGTTTTCTTCTCTTTCCAGCTTCAGCTGGAGAATAAATAACCAGGAATAAATAACCAGTAATAAATAAATAAACAGGAATAAATAAATAACCAGGAATAAATAAACAGGAATAAATAACCAGGAATAAATAAATAACCAGGAATAAATAAATAACCAGGAATAAATAAACAGGAATAAATAACCAGGAATAAATAAATAACCAGGAATAAATAAATAACCAGAAATAAATATACAGGAGTAAATAAATAACCATGAATAAAAATATAACCAGGAATAAATAAATAACCAGGAATAAATAACCAGTAATAAATAAATAACCAGAAATAAACAAATAAATAGGAATAAATAACCATAAATAAATAAATAACCAGGAATAAACAAATAACCAAAAATAAACAAATAACCAGGAATGAATAAATAACCAGCAATAAATATATTACCAGGAATAAATAACCAAAAATAAATAAATAATCAGGAATGAATAACCAGGAATAAACAAATAAACAGGAATAAACAAATAACCAGGAATAGAAATAACCAGGAATAAATAAATAAACAGGAATAGATAACCAGGAATAAATATATAACCAGAAATAAATAAATAACCAGAAATAAATATACAGGAGTAAATAAATAACCATGAATAAAAATATAACCAGGAATAAATAAATAACCAGGAATAAATAAATAACCAGGAATAAATATATAACCAGGAATAAATAAATAACCAGGAATAAATAACCATAAGTAAATAAATAACCAGGAATAAACAAATAACCAGGAATGAATAAATAACCAGGAATAAATAACCATAAATAAATAATTAGGAATAAATAAATAACCAGTAATAAATAACCATAAATAAATAAATAACTATAAATACATAGAGAAATAAACGGAATAAATAAATAACCAGGAATAAAAATATAACCAGGAATAAATAAATAACCAGGAATAAACAAATAACCAGGAAAAAATAACCATAAATAAATAAATACCTGGAATAAAAAAGAAGAATAAATAAATAACCATAAATAAATAAATAACCAGGAATAAACAAATAACCAGGAATGAATAAATAACCAGGAATAAATAACCATAAATAAATAAATAAATAATTAGGAATAAATAAATAACCAGGAATAAAAATATAACCAGGAATAAATAAATAACCAGGAATAAACAACCATAAATAAATAAATACCTGGAATTAAAAAGAAGAATAAATAAATAACCATAAATAAATAAATAAATAACCAGGAATAAATAAATAACCATAAATAAATAAATAACCAGGAATAAACAAATAACCAGGAATGAATAAATACCCAGGAATAAATAACCATAAATAAATAAATAACCAGGAATAAATAAATAACCATAAATAAATAAATAACCAGGAATAAATAAATAACCATAAATAAATAAATAACCATGAATAAATACAGATTGAACCTCTGAGGAGAAGAAATCTAACAAATATGAACTAAAATAAAACAAATAGAAATATGAAATAGACCTGCTCGGATCTGGACAATCGGATCTGGTTTGGTCTGGTCTGGTCTGGTCTGGTCTGATCTGGTCTGGTCTGGTCTGGTCTGGACCTGGTCTGGTCTGATCTGGTTTGGTCTGGTCTGGTCTGGATCTGGTCTGGTCTGGTCTGGTCTGGTCTGGTCTGGTCTGGTCTGGTCTGGTCTGGTCTGGTCTGGTCTGGTCTGGTCTGGTCTGGTCTGGTCTGGTCTGGTCTGGTCTGGTCTGGTCTGGATCTGGTCTGGTCTGGTCTGGTCTGGTCTGGTCTGGACCTGGTCTGGTCTGGTCTGGAACTGGTCTGGTCTGGTCTGTCTGGTCTGGACCTGGTCTGGTCTGATCTGGTTTGGTCTGGTCTGGTCTGGATCTGGTCTGGTCTGGTCTGGTCTGGTCTGGTCTGGTCTGGTCTGGTCTGATCTGGTCTGGTCTGGTCTGGTCTATGGTCTGGTCTGGTCTGATCTGGTCTGGTCTGGTCTGGTCTGGTCTGGTGGTCTGGTCTGGACTGTCTGGTCTGGTCTGGTCTGGTCTGGTCTGGTCTGGTCTGGGCCTGGTCTGGTCTGGTCTGGTCTGGTCTGGTCTGGTCTGGTCTGGTCTGGTCTGGTCTGGTATGGTCTGGTCTGGTCTGGTCTGGTCTGGTCTGGTCTGGTATCTGGTCTGGTCTGGTCTGGTCTGGTCTGGTCTGGACGTCTGGTCTGGTCTGGTCTGGTCTGGTCTGGACCTGGTCTGGTTTGGTTTGGTCTGGTCTGGTCTGGTCCGGTCCGGTCCGGTCTGGACTGGTCTGGTCTGGTCTGGTCTGGTCTGGTCTGGTCTGGTCTGGTTGGTCTGGTCTGGTCTGGTCTGGTCTGGTCTGGTCTGGTCTGGTCTGGTCTGGTCTGGTCTGGTCTGGTCTGGTCTGGTCTGGTCTGGTCTGGTCTGGTCTGGTCTGGTCTGGTCTGGTCTGGACTGGTCTGGTTGGTGGTGGTCTGGTGGTGGTCTGGTCTGGTCTGGTCTGGGGTGGTGGTCTGGTCTGGACTGGTCCGGTCCGGTCTGGTCTGGACCTGGTCTGGTCTGGTCTGATGTGGACCTGGTCTGGTCTGGGTTTGAAACGTGTCCTCGTCTTCTCTCCTGCAGCCGGAGAGGATGCAGACGCCTGAACCTCACAGACGTGGTTACCGCGACAACGACAGGCCTCGTCGCTCGCCGTCACCTCGTTACAGACGCAGCCGCTCGCCGCGACGGTCGGTGTCTTTTTCTGAGTGAACGAGACGTCCAGAGAACCGTGATCAGACTGATTTATACGTGTTTTTGTTCTTGGCAGGAGGAGCAGATCCCCGAAGAGACGAAGGTGAGTCTCCTGCAGCGCTGAATCCAAGCGGGTCCAGAGTCCGGAGTCCAGAATCCAGAGTCCAGAGTCCAGAGTCTCAAGTCCGTTTGTTGTCTGTCAACAGCCCGTCGCCTCGCAGAGACCGCCACCGCAGCAAGAGCCCCCGCCGACACCGCAGCAGGTCCAGGGACAGACGGCACCGCTCCAAATCCCCCGGTAGGTGGAGCCCAGACCAGCAGACCTGAACCAGGTTCTGGTGCTGCACTGGTAGCAGAACCAGGTTCTGGTGCTGCGCTGGTAGGAGAACCAGGTTCTGGTGCTGCGCTGGTAGCAGAACCAGGTTCTGGTGCTGCACTGGTAGCAGAACCAGAGCCTGTTCAGAGGACACGTTTGTGGTTAGAAGTTCATACAGAGTTTCAGTAGAGGACCATCATACGGAGACAGCTTCTGGTTTTCCTGCAAACTAATGTCTTAAAGGCACCCTATGTAGAAATTAGACCTGCAGCCACAAAGAAGAGCAGCTGCTGGTTGAACAGTCTGGTCTCTGGAACAGTCTGGAGATCATCTGGATGATCTGCTGCATCCCAGAAAATGAACCCTGCTTGAAGGTGTCGGGTCACCCTGTCAATCAAAGGTGTCTTCAGTCCAGCCACCCTGTCAATCAAAGGGATCTTCAGTGACGCCACCCTGTCAATCAAAGGTGTTCAGTCGGGTCACCCTGTCAATCAAGGGGTCTTCATCGGGTCACTGTCCGGGTCTTCGTCGTCACCCTGTCAGTCAATCAAAGGGTGTCTTCAGGGGTCGGTCCACCCTGTCATCAAAGGGGTCTTCAAGTGGCCACGTCCTGTCAATCAAAGGGGTCTTCAGTGACGCCACCCTGTCAATCAAAGGTGTCTTCAGTCGGGGTCGTCCCACCCTGTCAATCAAAGGGGTCTTTCAGTCAGGTGGTCACCCACCCTGTCAATCAAAGGGGTCGGGTGTCCAGGGTTGTCTTCAGTGGTCCACCCTGTCACCCCGTCAGTCAAAGGGGTCTTCAGTCGGGCCACCCTGTCAATCAAAGGGGTCTTCAGTGTCGCCACCCTGTCAATCAAAGGGGGTCTTCAGTGACGCCACCCTGTCAATCAAAGGGGTCTTCAGTCGGCCACCCTGTCAATCAAAGGGGTCTTCAGTCGGCCACCCTGTCAATCAAAGGGGTCTTCAGTGACGCCACCCTGTCAATCAAAGGGGGTCTTCAGTGACGCCACCCTGTCAGTCAAAGGTGTCTTCAGTGTCACCAGCAGAAGTAGTGAAGGTGTGTAGTGGATCTTGTGAGGATGACGGTGGTTTTAACGGTGTGCTTGTTGTCTTCCAGGTCACCACAGGAGCCACAGACATCGCAGCCACTCCAAGTCTCCAGAGAGGTGAGTGTTGAGGAGCAGCTGAAGGTGGAGGTCCTGGTAGAAGGTTCCTGAAGGAGACCTTCTCCTCTATAGCAGCCATGTTCTTATCCAAGGAGCAGCTGAGGTTTTACTAGATTCCTTCACCTCAGCGTGTTTTAGTTCCTGACGTCTCTGCAGGGACGGGTTTCATTTCTGAACATGTTTTCTTTCGTCTCACAGGAGCTCCAAGAAGAGTCACAAGAAGAGTCGCCGTGGAAACGACTGACGCCTCTTTTTCAACACCTTCGTTTTTTTTTTTTTACTGTTTAACATCTTCTGTGTTGTATTTTCTTTTTTTTAAATCAGGATTTTCAGATTTGATTCTTGAAACGTGTCTGTAACATGTTTGAGGCCGTCTGGCCTCCAGCAGCGAGTCTCTCACATCTGTCCAGATGTTTCACCTGCCGACCAGATCTTTGAAATAAACGCTGCCGTTCATCTCGTTGTTTCTATGGGCCGCCCTCACAGGTGCTCAGGCTCCTCCCCCTCTGACCTCTGACTGGACAGGTGTCCACCTTCAGAACATCTGACAGTTACTGGACAGCTCAGGTTCCCCTATGATGTCACAGCTCAGGTTCCCCGTGATGTCACAACTCAGGTTCCCCCGTGATGTCACAGCTCAGGTTCCCTATGATGTCACAACTCAGGTTCCCTGTGATGTCACAGCTCAGGTTCCCTGTGATGTCACAGCTCAGGTTCCCTGTGATGTCACAGCTCAGGTTACCTGTGATGTCACAGCTCAGGTGTGCTGCTCTCATTGGCCAGTAAATGAAACTGATGACAGTTTCAGTCAGTTTCATTTACTGGTCAAAGACGGCAGCACACCTGAGCTGTGACATCACAGGTAACCTGAGCAGAGACCTGCAGTCTGATCCAGTTCTAGATAACAGACGGCATCAGTTTCATTTCTGGTTTTCTGGTTCTAGAAAGGAAAACAGCGTAATAGACCTTTATTTTCCTTTGGCTGTGTAGGAGTCAGATTTAAAGCAATAATAAAGTGTTTATATATTTGTGGAAAGGGTTTTTGAGCTGTAACAACATGGTATTCATGATTTTTAAAAAGCTCTAAATCATCACCTGCTGCTGTTCCAGATCATGATTCACCTGGTAATGATTTATAGATCATAAATCTATTTCTGGAATCATCCTCATGAGTATAAAACAGTTTTACAACTAACGTCTCTGAAACACAAACATGAATATGATTCACTTGGTATTAAACTGCAGAGAAAATTGAACAGGTGGACTCCAGATGCTCAAGCTCCGCCCCCTCCGACTGGACAGGTGTCCTTTGATCAGGTGCTTTTGAGTCATCGACTAGAACGGCTGTGATTCACGGCGGCTCTGTGGGTCTGGGCTTAAATCTGTTGCTGATGTCTTTCCCTGTTGGCATTGTGTTAACAGTCACCTGAATGCTCCAGATCCTGTTTTCATGGAGGTCAGGACACCTGAAGATCAGTTCATCAGTGGCTGCAACCAGGGGCGATTCTAGGGTCAGAGCTTTAGGGGTCCTGAGCCCCCAATGAGCCCCACCACCATCAGACGGGGTCGTTTTCATTTTCATTCTTAAAATATAAACTTAAACCACAAACTATGGATTAAGTTTTGGACATTATCTAAGCCTGTCAAATGCGAACTAAAATTTTAGAATAACATTTCTTACTCCAGGTTTTTGTTATGGGGCGCTGAATTTCAATTTAGGTGCTGAGGCACCCCTAAAAAAAGGGCTAGCCTCGCCCATGGCTGCAACACTATTAAAACAATTAAACTCATTTTATTTTTTTATTCATCTTTTGTCTAAACGGCTGTTTCCTTTTTTTATTAGCTGCTGGCCGGTAAAAGTGAAACTGAACACCTGCTCAGTTACTGGGAAGTCATTATCTTTGTTTCCAGCAGCTCTTAAGTTTTCTTTCCTGAGAAACCGGAACTGAAGTCTCGTTGAGACGCGCGACGTCGCTTCGCCCGGTCGCGCGAACTCGCTTCTCTGCGACTATAAAAGCGTTCACGTGCGGCGGGTGCGCAGTTTCCAGTTTCCAGTCGCGCAGCGGACAGAGGTTGGAGCAGAGCTTCAGGATCCAGGAAAACCTCCAAGTCATCGTTATTTGTAGAAAACAGTCAGATCATGAGGTGAGTGACAGATTTTCTTCTCTTTCTACCTGGATGAACCACTGACTCCTCCAGGTTCTTCCCAGGGTTCCTCAGGGTTCCTCAGGGTTTCATCTCTAACATCCTCATTTATTAACAGACGTCATTAGTGCTCGAGGACCCTGTTGTATTTATTATAATTATTATTATTCTCCTAAATTAATCGTCTATCGGGGTCTTAATAAGTTTGAAAACTCATTAAATTTTGCACACAAATTAGTTTTTGTGACATAGAATTTTACATATTTTATGGATTTCGGGCATGGGCACACAAAACTGGCTCAATAGCGCCACCTGCTTTTTTTTTCATCGCTGAGCCCCTCCAGATGTTTCCAGCTACAGACATGAACATCTGTCTGATGGATCCTCCTCAGACCTACAGAAAAGTCTCCTGGACCCCTTTGAAAAAAATATACAGTTTTTCTAATATTTTGGTTATTTCCAGGCCTCATACTTTAACAAACTCCAAACTTGTTTTGTTCTAATCTAGACACATGGCTGATGAACGTTTGTGAAAACTTATTTCTCATCTGAAATATCAATGAAGAGTAGAACATTTAAGAAATGAGAATTTATTGTATTTTATTTCTTGAATTTTAGAATTTTAAATTGCAGATTTTTTTAGAGAACATCTTTGAATGTCTTTGGCGCCATCTAGTGACGTCAGCAAATTAATTCTCACATAAAATCACATGTAAAACGTTTAATTTGTTTTCTCTGAGAGAATATAATTCAGATGGTTAAAACCTTAAAGGATCATGAACACAAAGTACAATTTGAGGTTGTGTTTTCTTCATGATGAATATGAAGATAGAAGTGAGAAATCCCTGTCACCTGTACGTCACCTGTACGTCACCTGTACGTCACAGAGTAACAGGTAACATCTGTTGAACAGGGGCTCGAGTCCTGAAACTGAACTTCCTCTAGATTACCAGATCATTGTCAAAACATATTCACATAACATTTTTTTGTGAAAAGATTGCTCTTAATTACACATGCACTGTCCAGTCTGGCCCAGAAATCATTCTTTTATCTAAAACAATCCTGGATGAACTCCATAGCGCCACCTTCTGGTCAAAGGAACATGATTTCAGTTCCATTGTGTGGTGCATTTTGTGTTTTGTATTTTTATCTAGTGTATTCCTTTTATAAAGGATCTCAGCAGCAGTCATGACCTCGGTTCTCCTGGTTCTTCTTAGAACAGCGTTCATGATGAATTGAAGCTGTCTAATCAGAAAAAAGAGCGTTACAGTCGTCAAGTCTTCTGGAGATGAAGGCTGGAGGAGCTTCAGGAAATCAGACTAGATTTAGATTTAGACACACGTGATAATTAAAGATGTATGTTCTACATACGTTTATGTAGCAACAGAAAATGTAGTTTCAGAACAGATGACGTTGTCCCACCTGATGACGGACGTCTGTCTAAATGTCTTTCAGTGCTGCTCAGAGTCGGTCCACGCTGGAGTCCAGACTGAAGGCCCTGGAGTGTCACTTCACCTGGGGTCTGGATCTCAGCCGCTCCATCCTGATCCGTCGCAGGGACATGCTGGAGGACATCGGCACAGAGGAGGGAAACCTCTGGCTGGGTCACATTTACAACCTGCTGGGGTTCATCCACTACAAGCTGGGCGCCACTGAAGAGGCCCAGGATTCCTTCAGCGAGGCCACCAAGGCCTTCCGCCGCCTGAAGGATGCCGACGAGGGTCCCTGGTTGGTGGTGAACTACGGGAATCTGGCCTGGCTGCACCACCTCCTGGGAGACCAAGACCAGAGTCAGGACTACCTGTCAAAGGTGGACGCCCTGATCACTAAATACCTGGATCCATCAGACTCCAGCACAGGTAGACTCCAGGCGGAGTTCAGGCTCCTCCCCCTTTAACATCTTGTGTTAATTTTAGTTTTATTAAACAGGTTAGCGGGGTTAAGCAACAGCATTTCATTGATTAAACATTGATTAAACATTGATTGAACATTGGAAAACAAACTCTAATACTCCACAATAATACCACAGCTGGCAACTCCGTTCTTCTGTGTTAATCCAGGCCGTGGCTTCTAATTCCAGTTATTTCCATGGAATCCAGGCTGGTTGGAAGAACTGTAGCTTGTAATTCCAATCTCATTCATTTGAATTGATTCAGGTTGATTTGGTGTGAGCTGTGTCTTATAATTCCAATTTCATTTATTTATTTGAATGGATTCAGGCTGGTTTGTTATGAGCAGGTGGCCAGATTGCTCTTATTCAAGGCTGTGAAGCGAGATGTCGAGGCAGGTCCTTCAATAACAGGGAGGGTGCTCCTGGAAACTCTGGTATCCAGCTCCTTCTCCTCTCCTGCAGTGAGCTCGGGAAAATCTGAAAACTCCAAATATATAACTCAAAAATTGTGAAAATGGTTATTCCATTCCGAACGTCTTCTTTCTCTGTTCTTGTCTTGAAGAATAAATTCCCAGTAAAATCCCTTGGTGGTGGTTAGCTCCTGGTCCCAGCAGATCATCCTTCGAAGAACGCTCCACAGAATGAACGCTATTTCTCTCAAAACCTCTGCTTTTATGCCTCCTGGCTGGCCACGCCTGACTTGTTCCAGCCCCCAAAGTCCTTGTTTGTTCAGGATTCACACGTCCTGATCGGTTTCACACAGTAGGGCGTGCATAATCATATTTACATAACATTCACGATTGGTTTTCCAGTGGCATGCGTAATCACATTAACATAGTATCGTTCTGATTGGTCCACGTTCACAGTAGGCTTGGGCGGTATCCAAATTTTGATACCTTCAAACTTCCCTCACATTTTACCGGGGTATACGGTATTCCCGCGACTATTAAGGCGAACACACACCGCCGGCGGACGCCGCGCGTCAAAACAGCCGTCCCCATTATGTGCGCCGCCGCGGGGCTTAACGCCTGAAAAAAAGGCGAATTTACCTCGAAACAGCAGTTCAGTGCTTCAATATAAAGTTGGCTCAACTACAGTTGTTATGTATCTGTGTATTTTTTGCTTTTCGCTGTAGTTTTAACTGTTCCTGCCAAGGAAATGCTGCCGAGGTGTGTGTTTGCTGAAACGCGCTTTATAGTAAAGTGTCTGATGCCGGACGTTTCACTTCTTATAAATTCTTTAACATAAAAGTCCAACATTATTAGTTTCATTACAAGCTTTTATTTTGAAGCAGCAAACTCAGGAAGTGTTGTTTTCATCGTCAGTACCTTAACAGGACGAGTCAAACCGAGATGAGCTGCGAGCGAACACGAATAAACGGTAAAATAAAGCGGGACACACAGCGATACAGGAGAGAAACTAAACTTTAAACCACAGAAATCATTCATTGGATTTTTTTATGACGGTATTGAAACTGATACCGCCGCTATATTTAAATACCGGAAGTATACGGTATTACCGTAATATCGCCCAAGCCTAGTTCACAGTCTTACATAACCAAATGCACTGAAGCCTCAAAGCTATTCGCCCCCGGTTCTCTCTCGCTATCAAGTGCTAACTGCGGCTACTCAGCTGTGTGTATGTAGGAGTGAGTTTGTCAAGGTCTCGTAGATAAACTAGAAGCACATAGAGTTGTTTTGAATAATCCAGTTTAACTTTTCCCTCAAAAAGAATTGTTACTCAATTAACAAACCAAGTTTACATTTTATCCAATCCCATTCTAGGTTCACTATTAGAGCAATCAATATTTCTATTGGGTTTAATACCTTACTAAACCGATACATGTCATCCAACTCTCCTCTCGTCCTCTTCATTTTAAAGGAGCCTGATAGCCATTGTTTACATATTCAACACCGCACACAGCGCCGGCTACTGAAATGATCACTTATGTCACAGTTAGAAAATAGTCCTTAATACTTCTTCAATATAATAGCCAAGATGATCCCAAAATTTCATGGATCACTCGACAAGGTGTTCTTTGTTTTAGCGTGTGGAGATGTGAATGATACCGAGGAGCTGAGCTCCCCTGGTTGGAGACCCTCTTTATCAGAGGAGCAACAGCATCTAAGGCTGAATGTAAAATATCTGCGGTGTTTATGATGAGCTCATCAGCATCTGCAGAGGAACATTTCAGGTCATCACCATCAGTTCTTCTACCATATTCTACTGCAGGGAGATGAGAAACAATGACCTCCTTAAATTTATTTACAGCATTTTCAGATGCTAACCAGATCCAGATGGTCAGGTTCTAGACCATAGACCTGGACAAGATCCAGATGGTCAGGTTCTAGACCGCAGACCTGGACCAGATCCAGATGGTCAGGTTCTAGACCGCAGACCTGGACCAGATCCAGATGATCAGGTTCTAGACCGCAGACCTGGACTAGATCCAGGGTGATTAAAGCAGTGAGTCGGTTCATCCATCAACTCTAAAAGAGAAATAAAGACTAATTTAAGGCTGTCACTGTCAACATCCATGTGAATGTTAAAGTCACTATGACCACTTTGTCTGAACTGAGCTTTGTAACCCTAACCTTAACCCTAACTTAGCACCAGAAGGGGCGCTACACTACCACTAAGTAGACTCTTTTCTGATCTCCAGCTCTGGATGGTTGGATTTATAATCACATTTAGGTTCAGTTTTTCCTTGAAAGCTGTAGTTTTAGACAGCTTCTACTCCTCAACCTGGACCCTGATTCAGGGAATATGATATCAATAAAACCAGACCATGTGGACTCATTTAAACTAACATCTACTTTTTCCTGTAGACATGTTTCTGATCAACAGAAGACATCAGACCGAGTCTCAGTAATTAGATCATTGACTAACAGAGACTTAGAGTCCAGAGACCTGATATTCAGCAGTCCACATCTGATTTAACCCTTTAGGCGCCGGAGTTTTTTCAAGAAAATATTCAATTTTGATATCAAGGTTTCAAAAGGCTATAACTATAAAGTGGTTTGAGATGAAGGCATACTGTAAATGAGAAATATCCTCAGTATGAACCAAAATTTGGGATGGAAGTAGATTTGTCATCTAATTTGATTACTGTGACATCACCAGGTGGCAGGCATAGAAAACATCCATTTTTGTTTTCAAGATTTCAAAAGGCTGCAATTTGAAAGTGGTTTGAGATAAGGGCATACTATAATTGAGAAATATTGTTGAAGCAAAATTTGGGCTGTAAGTAAATTGTCAAACTAATTTGCATATTGTGACATCAACAGGTGGCGGCCATATTGGAAAATGTCAATTTTCTTATAAAGATTTCAAAAAGGCTATAGTTTGAGCGGTTTGAGATAAGGGAATACTTTCAACAGTCAATGTGAAATATATTCAGTATGAAATAAAATTTTTGATAGAAATAAATTCACTGATCCAATTTGTATAATCTTTAGGCACTGTTTGGGGGCCATATGGAATTGTATTATTTTCAAAGACCTTCAATGATCAAGATGGCACCGCTTGTAGTTTTTCAGTGTGTGGTATCTTTTATTGCAAGGCACAGCACAAAGACCTATTCCACACTGACGGATGTTTCACGGGTGATGAGCCTCCAGAATTCATCATTCAGGAAAAGAGAGATGAAATCAAGTGGCTCAAAATTTGTCAGATCGTCTCCACAATAACCAACAGGCTCATCAAAATTTGGGATCCACTTTAGATATTCTTCCTCTCCTCTCAAGAATTCCCAGTCATCATCATTATAATCATTGCCGCCGTGATTTGTGGTGCGGCGGTAAATGCCATCTCCACTGCCATTAGAGGTGTGTTTTCTCCCACGGCTTCCACAACCGCGGCTGTTTTCATCCCCGCTACATTCACCCATAATTGCGGTGTTATGAGACCCTCTGCTTGGTTTTTGCAAGCACACTGAGGTGAAGCACCTGCTGTACTGTGTGATGGTTGTGGACTATGGCGTGCGGACCCGCCGTCACAACTAATGTCAGTTTCATTGTCACTGCACAACTCTACGTTTTCCTCCTTGGAATCAGAGTCAGCCAGTAACTGACGAAGTACTTCGTCGATGGTAAACCGACCTCTCGGCATCGTAAGTAAATGAGAAAAATACTATTTCGCTCTGTTCCGCTCTCACTCCGTTCAGAACTACTACCGCTGCTGCGCCGCCCCTTCTCTGCGACGGAGGGTGTTTTGCAAATTATTTTTCTCTGAAACTTTGAATGGCACCCCCAAAAAATCTACTCAGATTACAGGCACACATGTCTCCTATCTCCTGGTGAAATTTAGTGACACGATTCAGCACCACATTTATAGATACAGCCTGTTTTATTCAGAAATGTTGCTTGTCGCAATATTGTGACTTTGGCGCTTAAAGGGTTAAGATCTTTAGGCCCCGATCGTACACCTCCTGCTAGCCGCTACCAGCAACCTGCAAATTGCGGGTTTAGGAACCTCCGCTAACCACTAATGCAATCTTCTGCTTCCCTAAAGCCGCTATCCGCTATGCTAACTCCCTTACTCACATTGTAGGTGTGGCAATGGGCGTGTCTTTTGTGCTTTCTGCAAACTCGGTATCCTGCAATCGGTAGCGGGTGGTCAGACCACCCGCTACCCCAAACCCACGATCGCAAGATACTGAGTTTGCGGAAAGCGCAACCTGCATGTTGGTGCGTAAAAGAGCGTGTCCAAATGGCATAAATGTGCATCCACCTGGTCACATGTGGACGTACACAAACGGCTCTACCTCTTGATTACGCATCACCGTATTACTGTCATACGTTTTTATTCTCTTGAGGTCAGAGGATGTCTGGTCAGCAGTTGTGGTGGATGTGGGAATAGTCACGGACAGACACGTCAGTCTGTACAGCTGTGGCATGATCTCATCCAGATGTTTGCTGTGGAGGAAACCAAGGAGATCTTTGGGACATTTCCCCTCAAAATATATCCGATATGTCTGAAACTGTTGGTAGTCGAGAGGGACAGGAACATTAATTGTTCGAGGTTTTTTTAATGCAAATCCAATGATTCGTTGTGCAGTATTTTAAAAAGCACATCAGCTGCGCCAAGATGCACAACTGTCCCAGACTCCCAGCACCCCCTGCTGAGAATATGTTCCCGCGGCCACCAACTATCTGGGACTTTCAGGTAGCTGATAGGAATTGTCTGTGTAAATATATTTATATGTATACATCAGTGCAGAGGAGGAGGAGGAAGGAAGAGGAGGAGGCTCTACAGCAGAGTCCCAGACAAGCTGCGCATGAGAGCTGCTCTGATCTAGATGAAAAGACGCTCCATAGCGGGTAGCGGGTAGCGGGTTGCGCAACCTGCTCTTAAAGGCAATGGCTACTAACGTACTGATTAGTTTAACAGGTGGAATGCCCTAACCACTACCATGCATAATATAGCGGTTAGCGCAGGTGGGATACTGGGTTTAGGGAGGTGGAAGATTGCGTTCTTTGCAGGGGAATGCCCCTTCCGCTACCCGCTATCCCTTAATAGCAGCTTTAGGAGGTTTGGTGGAAGATCGGGCCCATGGTCTCTAGATGTCTGACAGTGTTTATTTTTATCAGGTTGTTTTGGTTCCTCTATCAGGTCTATACATGTTCTATATAAAATATTGAACACCAGTTCTATATTTTTGATCAGCACCATGTTACAGTTAGCAGTTACATGATTAATGTCTCTTTGGTTGTAGAAATAAATGGCTGCAAATAAAACAAGTAGTTATAAAATATAAATGAGTGTAACTTCTTCTCTTGACTCTAGCAGCTGCCCAGGATGAGCTCCACCCGGAGATCTGCGCTGAGAAAGCCTGGACCCTGATGACGTTTGACAAAGACCAAAGGCAGCGGGCAGCAGAATACTTCCAGAGGGCCATCAGGATGCAGCCAGAGATGGTTCACTGGCAGACCAGCCGTGTGCTTGTGATGGTGAGCGCTCAGAAGCACAGCGACACGGGCCTGGGTGAAGACATCTGGGAGGAGATGAGAAAGGCCAGAGAGCAGGATCCAGACACATACCTCGCTGCTGTTGAGCTGCTGCAGAGGGCCAAGAGAAACGAGAAGGTCAAAGATGAAGCTGATGAGCTGGCAGAAAGGATTCTCCAGAATCCTGTCAGCAGTTACAGCGGCATCAGACTCCTGCTCAAGGTCTACAGACAACTGGAAAACATCAATGAGGCCATTGACGTGGCAGAGAGAGCCCTGGAGAAGCATCCTGATGAGAGATATCTGAAGAGGTGCGCCGCACTCTGCTACAGATGGAAGGTCCTTTTCTTCAAGGACAGCCCTCTGTCTCCAGCCAAGATGGAGAGAGCCATCGAGCTGCACAGGCAGGCGATTGCTGGTTACTCTGATTCTCCTCTCATTAAGAAGATTGACCTCGCAAACATACTTGCCAAGTCCAGCGGTGGCCTGATGGAAGCAGACCAGCTGTACCAGGAGCTGCTGGGGCTGACCCTGGAACCTGCAGACCAGCAGCTGGTCTACCACAGCTATGCCAAGTACTTGAACTTCGAGAAGAAAGAATGGGACAAGTCCATCAACTACCACATGAAGGCAGCAAGGATCCCTCTGGAGTCCTACTTCAGGCAGAACAGCATCAGAGCACTGGAGAGGATCGCTGAGCGAGGCAGGAACCGGAGGTGCAGAGAGATCCAGATGTTCCTGAACCAGCTGCAACCCCTGTGAGCGTGTCCCAACAGCTGTACATCTAAAAGAAGATTCCTCATCAGCCTGTTAACAACCCGTTTCAGGAGGAGTTTAGACAAGACAAGAGAGATTTGGCTTTAAAATTCCAGTGTAATGTAAACACGCTTTTAAAATAAAGTGTTTTAATATTATCCCATACATTATGACTGAGCTTCTGTTTTCTGTTGTTGTTTATTTTGCTACTTCTGACCACATGGGGGCGCGTAGATCAGCTGTGTTGACATCAGAGCCAGACAGGAGGCTGCTGCTGATGAGCATCTCCTGATAGACCTTCAGTCAATCCATCCTGTAACTCTGATGATCCTTCAAGAAATGTTCTAACACACAGTGGAAGTTTAAATAGTTAATTATGCGTTCAGGTTATGTGGTTCCGATTGGCTGGTCACATGGCATTAAACTTGACATTCCATTCGACAGTACTGCCAGGAGGGAAGGTTAATGTTAAACAGATTTCTTTAATTACAACAATAAAACACTTTAAACTTAATTGACAAAGTTTTCTTTCTTTTGTTTATTTTGTCATTGTTTTTATTCACAGTTATTTTTCTCTGTTTAGAAGAAAGCTAATTCTTTTTGGCAATCTGGTTGTCTGTGCCTGTTTTCCATGCGCTTGTCCGTTGGCACTCCTCTGGCCACATGGTGGAGCTGTTGCTCCATCTTCCCTTCGGCCTCGGTTGTGCATGTTTCCTGGAATCTGTCAAACTGGCAGGTTTATTTTCCCTGCCCAGTCAGTCAAGGCAATTAATGTTTTAGTCATCATTGTCCTGCCTTCAGCTGCATTCCTGGGCCTGAGAAGGCCAAAAGTTAATGGAAAAAAAGATTTTGGGTTAAAGTTGTCATCAGTTATTCACGATTTTTGGGTCTGTTCCTTGGTTGTTTGTGTTAAAAAGGTCCATTAGTTCTCGGTTGGAATTTTGTCTTGGTATAGAAAGATCACTGTGGTTTATGGCCCAGATGTGGAACTGTGGGGGTTTAGTCAGAACTGGGTCAAGGTTCATGTGATTCTGATAAGTGTCACAAGGGTGGGGGGTGTGGAAGGAGGACCCAAATGCAGGAGGTTCAAAAACACAAAAAGGTATTTATTTAACAAAAACCCAAAATCCACAAAATCCAATAATCGAAAAATTCAAAGAATTCAAAAATAAAAACTTAACTTGATTCCATGGCAAACGGTGAGTATGAGGACAAGGCATACAAGGGATAGCGACGACAACGGACAGCAAACTGAAAGGGAGTGACAGGATTTATATACACACAGGAACAAACAAGAGGCAGGTGTGAACAATCAGGCTTGACAAGGGGAAGGAAGCAAAGCTGAAAACAACGGAGACAAGACAGACCTTCAAAGTAAAACAAGAAACACTAGAGACAAGGAGAGACGCCAACTTGACAACACACAGAATATACAAAAAAACACAGAAAAATGATCATGGCCGCTCCAGGCCATGACAATAAGAGATTTTTTTCCATCTCCCCCCTTTGTCTTTGATTAGAGGAGATCACTTTTCTGAAAGGAATGTTACTCCTGAGAGGAAGAAAAAGGAGTTCTTTGAGACGTGGATCACTACCTCTTCCCCCTTTGATTGAAGTCATATCTTTATATGGCTTTATATGTCTGCGGAAGGAAAGTCTGACATGGTTAGATTGGTGTCTTACAGTGTTTATAGCTAGTATCAGATCTAGATTCCTTCTGTTCTTATAAAAGGATAACTATTAATATCTTGACATAAATTAGATTGGCTCCATATTTTCTTTTATGGTGAGTCTATTTATCTTTATCGGAGAACTTGTAGAAGAGAGCCGTTAACAGGCATGCAAGAGGGGACACACACAAGACACACAGTGAATTGTTTGAGCCTATGACACTGTCTAAATGGTAAATGGTAAATGGACTGCACTTATATAGCACTTTCCAGACACCATCATGGTGCCCCCAAAGCGCTTTACAATGGCCTCTCATTCACCCATTCACACTCACATTCACCCATGTCTAATGGGAAGGTTACACTGACTAAGTCTATTTTACTTTCCATAAAGAGTGGGCACAACCCACATAAAAATATGAAAAGTATACAATGGGAAGGATATATATAAAAGTAAGACAAAAATTTATAATATTCCAATATTAGAGGAGAGAAGGAAAACCAATACGGGAGCGAGGGGACCCTCAGCACGTAGGTTTACCTGAAGGGATTATCTGACAGATAATTAATCCAATAGAGTTCCTCTGGCAGTGTAGTAATCTATAAGAGTGCTTGCTGTACTTCTGTGCACGGGGGGCCTCTAAATGGTCTAACTTTGCCTTGACTTACAGAACACTTGTCACAGTAGTCAAGGTTCACCTACAAAAATTGAAAATCAAGCATAAATGAAAATCAGCCAATGTAAGAATTGATTATCAGCAGAGTTATGGCGAATTATTAAGCAGTATGCCTCACAAATGTAGAAAACGTTTCACTTTCCTCTGTTACTGAAACCCTGTCAATCAAAGGTGTCTTCAGTTGGGCCACCCTGTCAATCAAAGGGGTCTTCAGTCGGGTCGCCCTGTCAATCAAAGGTGTCTTCAGTGAGGCCACCCTGTCAATCAAAGGGGTCTTTAGTCGGGTCACCCTGTCAATCAAAGGGGTCTTCAGTCGGGCCACCCTGTCAATCAAAGGTGTCTTCAGTGACACCACCCTGTCTATCAAAGGTGTCTTCAGTCGGGCCACCCTGTCAATCAAAGGTGTCTTCAGTCGGGCCACCCTGTCAATCAAAGTTGTCTTCAGTGACGCCACCCTGTCTATCAAAGGTGTCTTCAGTCGGGCCACCCTGTCAATCAAAGGTGTCTTCAGTCCGGCCACCCTGTCTATCAAAGGTGTCTTCAGTGGGGCCACCCTGTCAATCAAAGGTGTCTTCAGTCGGGCCACCCTGTCAATCAAAGGTGTCTTCAGTCGGGCCACCCTGTCAATCAAAGGTGTCTTCAGTCGGGCCACCCTGTCAGTCAAAGGTGTCTTCAGTCGGGCCACCCTGTCAATCAAAGTTGTCTTCAGTGACGCCACCCTGTCAATCAAAGGTGTCTTCAGTGACGCCACCCTGTCTATCAAAGGTGTCTTCAGTCGGGCCACCCTGTCAATCAAAGGTGTCTTCAGTCGGGCCACCCTGTCAATCAAAGGTGTCTTCAGTCGGGTCACCCTGTCAGTCAAAGGTGTCTTCAGTTGGGTCACCCTGTCAATCAAAGGTGTCTTCAGTGAGGTCACCCTGTCAATCAAAGGTGTCTTCAGTGACGCCACCCTGTCAGTCAAAGGTGTCTTCAGTGAGGTCACCCTGTCAATCAAAATTGTCTTCAGTGACGCCACCCTGTCAATCAAAGGTGTCTTCAGTGACGCCACCCTGTCAGTCAAAGGTGTCTTCAGTTGGGTCACCTTGTCAATCAAAGGTGTCTTCAGTCGGGCCACCCTGTCAATCAAAGGTGTCTTCAGTCGGGCCACCCTGTCAATCAAAGGTGTCTTCAGTCGGGTCACCCTGTCAGTCAAAGGTGTCTTCAGTTGGGTCACCCTGTCAATCAAAGGTGTCTTCAGTGAGGTCACCCTGTCAATCAAAGGTGTCTTCAGTGACGCCACCCTGTCAGTCAAAGGTGTCTTCAGTGAGGTCACCCTGTCAATCAAAGTTGTCTTCAGTGACGCCACCCTGTCAATCAAAGGGTCTTCAGTGACGCCACCCTGTCAGTCAAAGGTGTCTTCAGTTGGGTCACCTTGTCAATCAAAGGTGTCTTCAGTCGGGGGCCACCCTGTCAATCAAAGGTGTCTCAGTCGGGCACCCTTCAAAGGTGTCTTCAGTCGGGTCACCCTGTCAGTCAAAGGTGTCTTCAGTTGGGTCACCCTGTCAGTCAAAGGTGTCTTCAGTGAGGTCACCCTGTCAGTCAAAGGTGTCTTCAGTCGGGCCACCCTGTCAATCAAAGGTGTCTTCAGTCGGGTCACCCCGTCATTCAAAGGTGTCTTCGGTCGGGTCACCCTGTCAGTCAAAGGTGTCTTCAGTCGGGCCACCTGTCAATCAAAGGTGTCTTCAGTCGGGTCACCCTGTCAGTCAAAGGTGTCTTCGTTGGGTCACCCTGTCAATCAAGGTGTCTTCAGTGAGGTCACCCTGTCAATCAAAGGTGTCTTCAGTGAGGTCACCAGTCAAAAGGTGTCAGTTGTCAGTCAAAGGTGTCTTCAGTGACGCCACCCCGTCAGTCAAAGGTGTCTTCAGTCGGGTCACCAGCAGAAGTAGTGAAGGTGTGTAGTGGATCTTGTGAGGATGACGGTGGTTTTAACGGTGTGCTTGTTGTCTTCCAGGTCACCACAGGAGCCACAGACATCGCAGCCACTCCAAGTCTCCAGAGAGGTGAGTGTTGAGGAGCAGCTGAAGGTGGAGGTCCTGGTAGAAGGTTCCTGAAGGAGACCTTCTCCTCTCTAGCAGCCATGTTCTTATCCAAGGAGCAGCTGAGGTTTTACTAGATTCCTTCACCTCAGCGTGTTTTAGTTCCTGACGTCTCTGCAGGGACGGGTTTCATTTAGAATAGTATAGAATAGAAATAGAAATACTTTATTGATCCCTGGGGGGAAATTCTGGCGTTACAGTAGCAACATTGAAGTATAAAGTGACCACCACCAAGACAAAACAAAAAGTATGAAAGTACTCATGTAAATGGTATATATATATATACAATATTATAAACAAAATTATAAACAAATTATGTGTGCAAGAAGATGGTATATGGTATATTACAGTGCAATGCAGTACAATGAAAGTGACTGTGTGATCAAGTGACATATTGAGCTTAGTTTAACTTAAACAACTAAACTGCAATAGTGTAAACCTTAGTCCAAAGTTAATTGTCAGAGGGAGCTGAGAGCTCTCTACCAGCCAGAGGTGACTGGTTAAACAGTTTAATTGCTGTTGGCAGGAACGACTTCCTGTATCTGTCCTTGTGACAGCGGAGCTGAACTAGTCTGTTGGAGAAACTGCTCCGCTGTCTGTCCAGTACTGTGTGGAAGTGGGTGGTCAGGATTGTCCATGATTGACAGCAGTTTTTTCAGGATTCTCCTTTCCACCACACAACTTCAAAAGTGTCCGGTTTGCAGCCAATCACAGAGCCAGCCTTCCTGATCAGCTTGTTCAGCCTGTTGATGTCACTGGCTCTGATGCTGCTCCCCCAGCAGACCACTGCAAAGTAAAGGGCGCTGGCAACAACAGACTGATAGAAGATCTCCAGCATCCTGCTGCACACGTTGAAAGATCTGAGCTTCCTCAGGAAGTAGAGGCGGCTCATCCCCTTCTTGTATACAGCGTCAATGTTGACCCTCCAGTTCAGTTCGTTGTCTATGTAGACGCCCAGGTACTTGTACTCCTCCACAGTGGTGATGTCCTCTCCCAGGATCTGAAGAGGCTGTGTGGCTGTCTTCTTCTTCCTGAAGTCAATCACCATCTCCCTGGTCTTGGACACATTGAGATGCAGATAATTCCGACCAGACCACTCCACAAAATCACTCACCAGAGCCCTGTACTCCTCCTCCTGTGCACCATTTATACACCCAACAACTGCAGAGTCATCAGAAAACATCTGTAAGTGACATGACTCTGAGTTGTATTTAAAGTCAGAGGTGTACACGGTGAACAGGAAGGGAGACAGCACAGTTCCCTGTGGTGCTCCTGTACCACTGACCACCACATCAGACAGCGTGCTGCCCAGCCGAACAAACTGAGGCCTGTCTGTCAGGTAGTCAGTGATCCAGGAGATGGTGGGAGAGTCCACACTCATCACCCGCAGTTTCTCCCTCAACAGAAAAGGCTGGATGGTGTTGAATGCACTAGAGAAATCAAAGAATATGACTCTCACAGTGCACCCAACACCATCCAGATGTGAGAGAGCTCTCTGCAGGAGATAAATGACAGCATCGTCCGCATCAAGATGAGGCTGGTAGGCGAACTGCAGAGGGTCTAGCGATGGTCTCACCTGCGGTCTCAGATGTGTCAGGACCAGTCTTTCCAGCACCTTCATGACGTGAGAGGTGAGGGCAACTGGCCGGTAGTCATTCAGGTCTGATGGAGATGACTTCTTTGGCACTGGAACCAGGCAGGAGGTCTTCCACAGTGTTGGTACTTTCTCCAGGTCCAGGCTCAGGTGGAAGAGACGACACAGGACAGGAGACAGCTGGCCGGCGCAGGTCCTGAGGGTCCTGGGGTTGATACCATCAGGGCCCGCTGCCTTGCGATGGTTGAGTCTCTCCAGCTGCCTTCTAACCTGGTCGGTGGTCACAGCCAGGTGGGGGAGGGCCGTTGTCTGTGAAGGGGGGATGGGTCACTGGGGGAGATTGCAGGGGGCGGGGGTGAAGCATCATGGGGAGTGAGGGTGAGGGGAGGGGGGCAGCAGGAGGCTGTGAACTAAATCTGTTGAAGAAACAGTTCAGCTCATTGGCCCTCTCCACACTGCCAGCTGGTTCTCTGTCCTTCACCTTGAAGCCGGTGATCTCCTTCATTCCAGCCCAAACCTCCTTGGTGTTGTTCTGTTGGAGTTTGTCCTCCAACTTTCTCCTGTAGGAGTCCCTGCTCTCCCTCAGCTTCACCTTAAGTTCACGCTGCACCCTCTTCAACTCGTCCCGGTCACCAGTCCTAAAAGCTCTCTTCTTTTGGTTGAGAAGTTCCTTCAGGTCTCTGGTAATCCAGGGCTTGTTGTTAGCGAAGCAGCGTACCGTCCGGGTTGGAAGGGTGGTGAGTTCACAGAACTTGATGTAGTCTGTGATGCAGTCCGTCATGCTGTTGATGTCCTCCCCATGTGGATCACAGAGCACGTCCCAGTCTGTGGTTTCAAAGCAGTCCTGGAGCTCGTCCATCGCCTCCTGAGTCCATTTCCTCACCATTCTTGTGCTCACAGGCTGGCGTTGAACGAGTGGGACATACTTTAGGGACAGTAACACCAGGTTGTGATCTGCTCTGCCGAGTGGGGGGAGGGCAGTGACACTGTTTGCGTCCTTGGTATTTGCATACAGGAGGTCCAGAGTTTTATTGTCTCTAGTGGGGCAGTCACATACTGGTAAAAAGTTGGTAAAGTCTTATCCAGTGTGACATGAAAAGTCCCCAGTTATGGTGATGAATGCGTTTGGTTGCTGGTTTTGAAGTTTCGCCACAGTGGAGTGGATAGTGTCCATTGCAAAACACCCGCCGTCAGCTGATGGCGGGATGTAAACAACAACAACAATGGCGGAGGTGAACTCTCTGGGCAGGTAGAACGGGCGCATCCCCACAGCCAACAGTTCAATGTCCGAGCAACAGAGACGTTCCCTAACATGCACGTGTCCGGGATTACACCACCTCTCATTCACCAAAAGCGCAATCCCGCCACCCTTCTTCTTACCGCTCATAACAACGTCTCTGTCCGCCCGGACGGTCGTGAAGCCGGGTACGCTCACGCTGTGGTCCGGGATGAGCGAGTGCAGCCATGTCTCCGTAAAACACATGAAACTGGCCTCACGGTATTCCCGCTGGGTCTTAACTAGCGCGGCGAGCTCGTCCATTTTATTCCCCAGAGACCTCACGTTCCCCATAAGCACCGCCGGTACGGAGGGTTTGTATTTCCTCCTCTTCGCCTTGAGTTTGGCTCCAGCCCCGCCGTTTCCTCCGTAGCTCCTGCGGGATGTTTGGCCTCGCTCCAGGCGGAAGCAGCGCTGGTGGTTGTAACGCCATCAGCTGGTCCCGAGTGTAAACAATGCCGCTCCACTCCGCGCAGCACTCCGGTATGAAAGTTGTAAAAATAACCAGGAGAACTACGAGAACGCGTGTGGTAGACTTCATTGTGCCAAAAACGTGTTTAGTAGTGCAAAAAAAAGAATAAAACAGCTATACAAAGGACAAAATAAGAGGAAAAAACACCAACATTAACGGGAGCTACTGCAACAGGCTGCCGCTCCGCGCAGCGCCGGAAGAAAAACATGTTTTCTTTCGTCTCACAGGAGCTCCAAGAAGAGTCACAAGAAGAGTCGCCGTGGAAACGACTGACGCCTCTTTTTCAACACCTCGTTGTTTTTTTTTTTACTGTTAAAGGTCTTCTGTGTTGTATTTTCTTTTTTTTAATTCAGGATTTTCAGATTTGATTCTTGAAACGTGTCTGTAACATGTTTGAGGCCGTCTGGCCTCCAGCAGCGAGTCTCTCACATCTGTCCAGATGTTTCACCTGCCGACCAGATCTTTGAAATAAACGCTGCCGTTCATCTCGTTGTTTCTATCGGCCGCCCTCACAGGTGCTCAGGCTCCTCCCCCTCTGACCTCTGACTGGACAGATGTCCACCTTCATCTGACAGTTACTGGACAGCTCAGGTTCCCCGTGATGTCACAGCTCAGGTTCCCCGTGATGTCACAGCGCAGGTTCCCCGTGATGTCACAGCTCAGGTTCCCCGTGATGTCACAGCTCAGGTTCCCTATGATGTCACAGCTCAGGTGTGCTGCTCTCATTGGCCAGGAAGTGAAACTGATGACAGTTTCAGTCAGTTTCATTTACTGGTCAAAGACGGCAGCACACCTGAGCTGTGACATCACAGGTAACCTGAGCAGAGACCTGCAGTCTGATCCAGTTCTAGATAACAGACGGCATCAGTTTCATTTCTGGTTTTCTGGTTCTAGAAAGGAAAACAGCGTAATAGACCTTTATTTTCCTTTGGGCTGTGTAGGAGTCAGATTTAAAGCAATAATAAAGTGTTATATATTTCTGGAAAGGGTTTTTGAGCTGTAACAACATGGTATTCATGATTTTTTTAAAAGCTCTAAATCATCACCTGCTGTTCCAGATCATGATTCACCTGGTAATGATTTATAGATCATAAATCTATTTCTGGAATCATCCTCATGAGTATAAAACAGTTTTACAAATAACGTCTCTGAAACACAAACATGAATATGATTCACTTGGTATTAAACTGCAGAGAAAATGACCACATGATCAAGAAGCAGATACCTGAACAGGTGGACTCCAGGTGTTCAAGCTCCGCCCCCTCTGACTGGACAGGTGACCGTTGATCAGGACTCCACGTCCTTGATGAGTCACCATCACCGACTAGAACGGCGGCTGGAGCAACGCTGCCGTTTCACGGCGGCTCTGTGGGTCTGGGCTTAAATCTGTTCAATTCAGTTTTATTTGTATAGCGTCTGTTACAATGTCAATTGTCTCCAGGTCTTTACAAAGACCCAGATCATGACCCCTGAGCAAATATCATTAACTAAAATTATAATATTAAGTCCTAGTCAAGGATAATGGAGGTAAAAAAACTCCCACATACGGAGAAAAAACCCTTTAAGCCAAACACTGGCAAGAAAAAACTCCACTTGAAGAGGAAGAAACCTGAACCAGGACCTGGATCAGATGGAGGGACCTTCCTGATGAAGACCAGCTGGATAAAGACAGAAAAAGAGAGGAGAGACAGGACAGAGAGAGGATGGAGGACAGAGAAGATGGAGGACAGAGAGGATGGAGGACAGAGAGGATGGAGGACAGAGAGGATGGAGGACAGAGACAGGATGGAGGACAGAGAGGATGGAGGACAGAGAGGATGGAGGACAGAGACAGGATGGAGGACAGAGAGAGGAGAGACACAAGTGACTAAACACAATGACCATATAAACATAAACAGATGGAGGCAGCAGCACTGGGATGAGATGGCCAGAGGACCAGGTCGCCGATCACCACGCCAGTCGGCACCCAAACACAAGTGGAGGAGAACCCCGGGATGGACAGAGGATGGAACTGCAAGTCAGCATGAAACCCAGGAAACTCTGGTCTGCAAATACACAAAGAGAAAAGGGGGCAGAAACAGCACAACAAACACAGGAAAGCAAAGAAAATGGAGCACAGTTTCAGTAGCAGGGTGCTCCCAAATAATTATAAATGAGCTGGAGGAGGAGGAAGGGAGGAAGAAAGGGAAGAAAAAGGAGAAGAGCAGTGGAGACACCACTCAGCAGATCATGCTGGTGTCCCCCTGTAGTGTAGGCCTATAGCAGCATAGCTATGACGAAGCTGTGATTAAGACGAGCTACTCTAGTCTGAGCTACTACACTATAGTTAGTTATAACTATTAGCCCCTACACACTATAGATTAGACTAACTGTAGCTATAACTATTAGCCCCTACACACTATAGTTTAGACTAATTGTAGGCTTTACTGAACAGAAATGTTTTCAATTTAGTTTTAAAGATGGAGATGGTATCAGCCTCCTTAACCCAAACTGGTAGCTGGTTCCATAATAAAGGTGCCTGGTAGCAGAAGGCCCGTCCTCCAAACCTACTTTTAGATATTCTAGGAACGACGAGTAACCCTGCACTCTGAGAGCGGAGAGCTCTATTAGGAGCATAACATGCTATCAAGTCTTGTAAATAGCGCGGAGCTAGGCCATTAAGGGCCTTATATGCGAGAAGCAGAATTTTAAACTCAATTCTAAATTTCACGGGAAGCCAATGGAGGGAGGCTAACACGGGAGAGATGTGATCTCGCTAACGGATTCCTGTCAGCACCGTCGCTGCTGCATTCTGGATCAATTGAAGGCTATTTAGCGAGCTTTTCGGACATCCTGCTAACAACGCATTACAGTAATCCAGTCTAGAGCTAACAAACGCGTGGATTAATTTTTCGGCATCACCCTGGGAGAGGATGCTCCTGATCTTGGAGATATTTCGGAGATGAAAAAAGGCAGTCTTGCAAACCTGATTAATATGCTGCTTAAATGACATATCCTGATCAAAAATAACTCCAAGGTTTTTCACAGCTGTGCTGGAAGCCAGCGTAAATCCAGTCAATCCATTCCTCAGGTGTTTGGGACCAAAGACAATAACCTCTGTTTTATCCGAGTTTAGAAGCAAAAAGTTAGAGGACATCCAGGACTTAATGTCATTAAGACACCCTTGAAGTTTAGCCAAAGGTTTAGTTTCCTCTGGTTTCATAGATAAGTACAGCTGCGTATCATCAGCGTAGCAATGAAAGTTTATGCCATGGCTCTGGATAATTTTTCCCAAGGGCAACATGTATAAAGTGAAAAGGATTGGTCCCAGAACTGAACCCTGTGGGACACCATAGCAGACCCTAGTCCGTGCAGAAGAAACGTTATTAACATGGACGAACTGGAACCTGTCAGATAGGTATGACTTAAACCAGCCTAATGCTGTCCCTTTAATTCCAACAGTGTGCTCTAATCTGTACAGCAAAAGGCCGTGATCAACAGTATCAAAAGCAGCACTGAGGTCCAGCAGAACAAGGACAGAAACTAATCCATTGTCTGAGGCCATGAGGAGGTCGTTGGAGACTCTAATCAGTGCAGTTTCTGTGCTATGATGAGTTCTAAACCCTGACTGAAAGACCTCAAATAGATCATTTCTATGCAGGTGTTCTCCTAACTGGCTAGCAACTATTTTTTCCAGAATTTTAGAGATAAATGGAAGGTTGGATATTGGTCTATAGTTTGCCAAGATGTCCGGGTCAAGGGATGGTTTCTTGAGCAAAGGTTTAATGACTGCAACTTTAAAAACCTGTGGCACATATCCTAATTGTAGAGATAGGTTAATCTGATCCAAAATTGATATACCAATAGAGGATATAACATCCTTGAACAGTCAAGTTGGGATGGGATCCAACAGACATGTAGATGGTTTAGCTTTACTGATAGTTGAGGTCAACTCAGAGAGGCCCACAGGAGAAAAACAGTCCAGAGTCAAATCAGCTTAAATCTGTTGCTGATGTCTGTCCCTGTTGGCATTGTGTTAACAGTCACCTGAATGCTCCAGATCCTGTTTTCATGGAGGTCAGGACACCTGAAGATCAGTTCATCAGTGGCTGCAACACTATTAAAACAATTAAACTCATTTTATTTTCTTATTCATCTTTTGTCTCAATGGTGTTTGAGCTGCTGTTAAAAACCAGCTGTTTCCTTTTTTATTATCTGCTGGAGTTTAGCTGCTGGAGTTTGTCTCCTGCCTGGTAAAAGTTCAACTGAACTTCTGCTGAGTAACTGAATTATTCTCATTATCTCTTATTATTCTGATCATTATCTTTGTTGGCAGCAGCTGTTAAGTTTTCCTTCCTGAGAAGGCGCTTCGTCCCGTCACACCAACCCGCTGACTCGCTTCTCTGCGACTATAAAAGCGTTGACGAGCGGCGTCAGGTTGGAGACAGACAGAGGTTGGAGCAGAGCTTCAGGATCCAGGAAAACCTCCAAGTCATCGTTATTTGTAGAAAACAGTCAGATCATGAGGTGAGTGACAGATTTTCTTCTCTTTCTACCTGGATGAACCACTGACTCCTCCAGGTTCTTCCCAGGGTTCCTCAGGGTTCCTCAGGGTTTCATCTCTAACATCCTCATTTATTAACAGACGTCATTAGTGCTCGAGGACCCTGTTGTATTTATTATAATTATTATTATTCTCCTAAATTAATCGTCTATCGGGGTCTTAATAAGTTTGAAAACTCATTAAATTTTGCACACAAATTAGTTTTTTACATATTTGACATAGAATTTTACATATTTTATGAATTTCAGGCATGGGCACACAAAACTGGCTCAATAGCGCCACCTGCTTTTTTTTTTTTAATCGCTGAGCCCCTCCAGATGTTTCCAGCTACAGACATGAACATCTGTCTGATGGATCCTCCTCAGACCTACAGAAAAGTCTCCTGGACCCCTTTGAAAAAAAATATACAGTTTTTCTAATATTTTGGTTATTTCCAGACCTCATACTTTAACAAACTCCTGCCAGAGATTTAGTCAGATTAACTCCAAAATTGTTTTGTTCTAATCTAGACACATGACTGATGAAAGTTTGTAAGACTTATTTCTCATCTGTAATATCAATGAAATGCTCAACAAGAGTAGAACATTTAAGAAATGAGAATTTAGTGTATTTTATTTTATTTCTTGAATTTTAAGACAAATTGCAGATCGTTTTAGAGAACATCTTTGAATGTCTTTGGCGCCATCTAGTGACGTCAGCAAATTAATTCTCACATAAAATGACATGTAAAACGTTTAATTTGTTTTCTCTGAGAGAATATAATTCAGATGGTTACAACCTTAAAGGATCATGAACACAAAGTACAATTTGAGGTTGTGTTTTCTTCATGATGAATATGAAGATAGAAGTGAGAAATCCCTGTCACCTGTACGGTCACCTGTACGTCAGAGAGTAACAGGTAACATCTGTTGAACAGGGGCTCGAGCCCTGAAACTGAACTTCCTCTAGACCAGTGGTTCTGAACTGGTCTGGCTTCAGGACCCACCATCACCCTTAATGACAACCCTTGAGCCAAATCAAGGAAAATTTCCAGCTTCTCAAATATATTGAATGAAAAGATCGTGCAGTTTGAATGGGAGATAGTAGAATAGAATATCACAGAATGCCAACACAAAAAAATAAGTTTACTGGTGAACCAAAATGGCAAAAACCAAAATGACTTCGAGTGGGAAATATTCCCTTTGATGCTCAATTAGCTGCATTTTAATTAAATCCAAAACACTTCACTTCAGTAACTTCAGCCTTTTCTAACAGACTAAACATGCACAAACATTAAATAATAAAGTCCAACCACTGAGCAGTAGTTTCAAAAAGAACTCAAATATGTAGCATTTGCTGAGTTCCCACTTCCTGAATATATAACAATTTCCTATTAAAACTATCTAGTCACTTATTTAAGCATTAATCATAAAGTTGACATAACAATCAGAACATTTCAGTAACAGCCATTTTTAAGACTCATCAGTGTTTTTATGCACAAACATGAAATAAAACAGAGCAACTACTGAGCAGTAGTTTAAAAAAGAACTCAAAACATATAGTTTTATCTAAATAACAACTCACTGACCTTTGTCTTCAAGATAAATAAATCCATCTCTCATATATTCTTCGTTGTATCTGTGTTTCACCTGCTCAACATATGTAAACAAACTCTGCAGGTCTTCTTCTATGGTGTGAACTGGGGGGTGTTCAACTCACATTACAGGACATTATCGCCACCTACTGTTGGAGTATGAATGACACTTTTTTTTTTTAGCATTTCCTTCCCCAGGCAAAAGGTCCACGACCCACTGAAAACGGGTCTGTGACCCACTTTTGGGTCACGACCCACCAGTTGAGAACCACTGATCTAGATTACGAGATCATTGTCAAAACATATTCACATAACATTTTTTGTGAAAAGATTGCTCTTAATTACACATGCACTGTCCAGTCTGGCCCAGAAATCATTCTTTTATCTAAAACAATTGTGGATGAACTCCATAGCGCCACCTTCTGGTCAAAGGAACATGATTTCAGTTCCATTATATGGTGCATTTTGTGTTTTGTATTTTTATCTGGTGTATTCCTTTGATAAAGGATCTCAGCAGCAGTCATGACCTCGGTTCTCCAAGTTCTTCTTAGAACAGCGTTCATGATGAATTGAAGCTGTCTAATCAGACAAAAGAGCGTTACTGTCATGGTTTGCAGTGAGTGAGGAAGGACTCAGGAGCAGGAGTTCTCAAAAACAAAAAGGGTTTATTATACAAAAACACAAAAGTCCAAATCCAAAATGCAACTACCGAAAATATCAAAATACAAAAAGATAAACTTATCTTAATCCGGGGAGATGACGAGAGGAAAAACAAGAAGGACCCAAACATGTATCACACGACAACGGAGCCACAGAGAACAGGGGAAAAGACTTAAATACACAGAGGAACAAACGAGAGGCAGGTGCAGGGAATCAAGGTAACGAGAGGAAGGAAGCAAAGCAGAAAACAATAGAGACAAGACAGACCTTTCAAAGTAAAACAGGAACCACTAAAGACAGGGAGAGATGCCAACTTGACAGACACACAGGGCTGCCATGGCCGACCCAGGCCTGACGGAGGCCCAAAGCAGTCCAGGGGGTCACCAGGAACTGATGAGGCAGGCGCCGTCGGCGGGCAGGAACCTGGAACAGACGAGGCGGACGGCCGCGGCACCGGACGGGAGCCAGGAGGCGATGTGGCGTCACCTGCAGCACCGGGGCAGTAGCGGAACATGTCACTGCCGGGCCGGGGGCGGGGCACATGACCGGGCCCTTTAAACCCAATAAACCTTGTGATTACATCGTTTTACAACATACGTATGCCTGCAACAGCGGGACTTACAAGCATTACTACATTTTTGACACATAGCTCAAAGCATTTGAGGAAGAGTTCAACACCACGAAGAGCAACCATGTCATTTTGAAATCAAACCGTCATGAAGTCTAACAAACCAAGAGAACAACAAAAACATTAGGCTACCTGGCCCCTAATAATAACGTTAGGCTACCTGGCCCCTAATAATATAACAACACAAAGTCAAAGCAGTTCAGCACCACAGGTAACTACATCATCATTCTGACACCCACTTTAACGAGCAACTTCAACTAATAAGAGCACAGTTACTGTATCAATAGGGAACATTTTGTAAAATTGGCACAGCGGCCCACACGTTCACGTACAAACATAGATTCAATATAAAATAGCAGAAGTACTCACCACTATTGAAAGGTTATACGACGAGCTCATCATCTTGTGCTTGCTGACGTAACCCGACAAAACCGTCATTAAGTCTAACAAACCATGAAAACAAAAACATTAGACTACCTGGCCCCTAATAATAACGTTAGGCTACATGGTCCCTGATAATAACGTTAGGCTACCTGGCCCTATAATAATAACTAGGCTACCTGGTCCTAATAATACGTTAGGCTACTGGTCCCTAATAATAACGTTAGCTACCTGGTCTCTAAAATAAGTTAGGCTACCTGGCCCTAATAATAACGTTAGGCTACCTGGCCCCTAATAATAACGTTAGGGTACCTGGCCCCTGCTATATAACGTTAGGCTACCTGGCCCCTGATAATAACGTTAGGGTACCTGGCCCCTGATAATAACGTTAGGGTACCTGGCCCCTGATAATAACGTTAGGGTACCTGGCCCCTGATAATAACGTTAGGGTACCTGGCCCCTAATAATATAACACCACAAAGTCAAAGCAGTTCAGCACCACAGGTAACTACATCATCATTCTGACACCCACTTTAACGAGCAACTTCAAACTATAAGAGCACAGTTACTGTATCAATAGTGGAACATTTTGTAAAATTGGCACAGCGGCCCACACGTTCACGTACAAACATAGATTCAATATAAAATAGCAGAAGTACTCACCACTATTGAAAGGTTATACGACGAGCTCATCATCTTGTGCTTGCTGACGTAACCCGACAAAAACCGTCATTAAGTCTAACAAACCATAAAACAAAAACATTAGACTACTGGCCCCTGATAATAACGTTAGGGTACCTGGCCCCTGAATATACCGTTAGGTACTGGCCCTGATAATAACGTTAGGGTACCTGGCCCCTGATAATAACGTTAGGGTACCTGGCCCCTGATTAATAACGTTAACTGGCCCCTGATATATAACGTTAGGTACCTGGCCCCTGATAAAACGTTAGGGACCTGGCCCCTGGCCCATAATAACGTTAGGGTACCTGGCCCTGGCATAACGTTAGGGTACCTGGCCCCTGAATAACGTTAGGCTACTGGCCCCTGACATAACGTTAGGCTACCTGGCCCCTGACAATAACGTAGGCTACCTGGCCCCTGACAATAACGTTAGGGTACCTGGCCCCTGACAATAACGTTAGGGTACCTGGCCCCTAACAATAACGTTAGCAAACGTTAGGCTACCTGCCCTGACAATAACGTAGCTACCTGGCCCCTGACAAAAGTTAGGCTACATGGCCCCTGACAATAACGTTAGGCTACTGGCCCCTGACATAACGTTAGGCTACCTGGGCCCCTGATAAATTATACCTGGCCCCTGATATAAGTTAGGCTACCTGGCCCCTGATAATAACGTTAGGCTACCGGCCCCTGATATACGTTAGGTACCTGGCCCTGATAATAACTAGGCTACTGGCCCCTGATAATAACGTTAGGCTACCTGGCCCCCTGATAATAAAGTTAGGCTACCTGGCCCCTATAATCCGTTAGGCTACGGCCCTGATAAACGTTAGGCTACCTGGCCCCTGATAATAACGTTAGGCTACCTGGCCCTGATAATAACCGTTAGGCATACCTGGCCCCTGATAATAACGTTAGGCAAACCTGGCCCCTGATAATAACGTTAGGGTACCTGGCCCCTCTATAATAACGTTAGGTACCTGGCCCTGATAATAACGTTAGGCTACCTGGCCCCTAATAATGTAGACTACTGGCCCTGATAATAACGTTAGGCTACCTGGCCCTAATAATACCGTTAGACTACCTGGCCCCTGATAATAACGTTAGGCTACCTGGCCCCTGATAATAACGTTAGGCTACCTGGCCCCTAATAATAACGTTAGGCTACCTGGCCCCTAATAATAACGTTAGGCGGCCGAGCTACCCTGATAACAACCACATCAACAGTTTACAACTAACTCACATATTAGGGAAAAACCAGTTTTTTCGTCTTTCACCGGGCCCCCGGGGCCTGGGCCGGGGGAGTACCGCCCCCCAGTCCACCCGCTCGGCCACTGGCGACGGGTGGCTCTCGGCCGGCTGCAGTGGCAGGGGGTGAGACCGAAGCGCCTCAACCCCTACCCCACCCGAGACTGCCTTGGGGACACAGAAAGGTGCGTCGACCGCCACCGGAGCTAGTTGAGGGGTGTCGACCGTCGCAGAGACACGGGGAGGCGCGTCTAGGACCACCTCCGGAAAAAAACGGAGGAAGTGTGTCCGGGACTGTCTGGGAGACTGGAGAAGAAAGAGTGCCCATTCGGGCCGCCACGGAGGAGGGAGCCGAAGAAAACATCGCGGAGGATGAATGTCTTCCTCGCCTCCTTCGGGCGGATCCCTGCGCGCCCACTTGGAGCCCCTGAACCTTGAGAGTTCCTCATCCTCGGGCTCCTCCACACAGGAGGAGCTCCAGGCTGCCTCCCTGCAGAGATATTCCCTTAACGTTATCATTTCGGGATCACCTTACCGCCAGATTGTTCATTCGTGGCCCCCAAAGCCACCACACCGACATGAACCCCTGGAGGACTGGCCATCCACGGAGTCGCCCGAGAGCGTGAGCGTCTGCCTCGCCTTCTCCGAGGTGTCTCATTCTCTGCCTCGGGAGCGAACTCCGCCAGGTAATGAGCCAAACTCCAAGCTCCGACTAGTGCGTTGGGAGCTTTTAGGTCCCCCCAGGGACAGTCGGGGGCCCCAAAAGGTGTTGAGTTCTCCCGCTTGGTCCAATTCATGGTGGGTCCATTCTGTCATGGTTTGCAGTGTGTGAGGAAGGACCCAGGAGCAGGAGTTCTCAAAAACAAAAAATGTTTTTAATACAAAAACACAAAAGTCCAAATCCAAAATGCAAACGACCAAAAATATCAAAATACATAAACTTATCTTAATCCAGGGAGATGACGAGAGGGAAAACAAGCAGGACTGCAAACATGTATCACACGACAATGGACCCACAGAGAACAGGGGAAAAGACTTAAATACACAGAGGAACAAACGAGAGGCAGGTGCAGGGAATCAAGGTAACGAGAGG
>JAGFBZ010001256.1:0-32500 GCA_018398805.1 Hirundichthys speculiger | reverse complement strand
GCTGCGGCTCCTCTACCGACCGACTAGAGGCTGCAGTTCCTCTACCGACCACTAGAGGCTGCGGTTCCTCTACCGACCCGCTAGAGGACTGCGGCTCCTCTACCGACCGCTAGAGGCTGCAGTTCCTCTACCGACCACTAGAGGCTTGCAGTTCCTCTACCGACCACTAGAGGCTGGTTCCTCCACTAGAGGCTGACCACTAGAGGCTGCGGTTCCTCCACCGACCGCTAGAGGCTGCCAGTTCCACTACTGACCACTAGAGGCTGCGGTTCCTCTACCGACCGACTAGAGGCTGCAGTTCCTCCTACCGACCACTAGAGGCTGCAGTTCCACTACTGACCACTAGAGGCTGCGGTTCCTCCACCGACCGCTAGAGGCTGCAGTTCCTCTACTGACCACTAGAGGCTGCGGTTCCTCTACCGACCGCTAGAGGCTGCAGTTCCTCTACCGACCACTAGAGGCTGCGGTTCCTCTACCGACCGCTAGAGGCTGCGGCTCCTCTACCGACCGCTAGAGGCTGCAGTTCCTCTACCGACCACTAGAGGCTGCAGTTCCTCTACCGACCACTAGAGGCTGCAGTTCCACTACTGACCACTAGAGGCTGCGGTTCCTCCACCGACCGCTAGAGGCTGCAGTTCCACTACTGACCACTAGAGGCTGCGGTTCCTCTACCGACCGCTAGAGGCTGCAGTTCCACTACTGACCACTAGAGGCTGCGGTTCCTCTACCGACCGCTAGAGGCTGCGGTTCCTCTACCGACCGCTAGAGGCTGCAGTTCCTCTGCTGACCACTAGAGGCTGCAGTTCCTCTGCTGACCGCTAGAGGCTGCAGTTCCTCTATCGACCACTAGAGGCTGCGATTCCTCTAATGAACACTAGAGGCTGCGGTTCCTCCACCGACCGCTAGAGGCTGCAGTTCCTCTGCTGACCACTAGAGGCTGCAGTTTCTCTGCTGACCGCTAGAGGCTGCAGTTCCTCTGCTGACCACTAGAGGCTGCAGTTCCTCTGCTGACCACTATGGTCTGGCTCCAACAGTGAGTCAGTGGTTCTGCAGATGTTCTGCATCAGTCCCCAGGAGTGTTTCAGAAGCAGAGCGCTAGCTGCTCAGGTGGATTCCTGATTTGACCTGAAGGTTTTTATGTTATTTGTGAGAAAAGTGCAGTTGTCTGCTTTTTTAAAGAAGTGTATCTCCTCGTCTTTTTCTTCATCGACTTCATCTGTATATGAAGAATAGTTGTTGTCTAATAAAACGGTCTTTTCTTCTTCTGAACTGAACCTCATGGTTCTTCAAAGCTAACTGAATGCTGTTGGATGAACGGTGAAAAGGACGGAGCTCCACCAGGGTCCCAGCTGGGTCCTGGTCCAACGGTGGACCTGTCAGTCCTGGTTTCAGATGTTTCAGTAATGACCTGGTGGACGTCTGGACCTGCTCCTCCTGCTGCAGCTCCAGATTCACCTGGAACCTGATCCGTCCATCACACCTGTGACCATCATCACCTCTGAGACTCACCACGGTCTGCCCGTTGACCTGGACCACCTCGTCTCCAGCATGGATCCTCTGGGTCTTATCTGCAGGAGACTGGAGAGCAGCAGAGCATCAGAGGAACCTCTAGACCACATCTCAGACCTTCAGGGTCCAGACTCACGTTCTCCGTGGTTCCGGTGATGACGTGCAGCCCGTCGTAGGTGGATTTGATGTAGATTCCCTGGAAGATTGAGGACATGAGGACAGAGGTAAATAAAGGACAGCTGGTTCCTCTCTGAGGTCCTCCAGTGGGGACAGCTGTCCTCAGTTGAATGTCTCTGGAGATCAGAACTCACCAGTCCGTCTCCAGGCTTGATGCTGGTGATGTGAACCTCTTCCAGAAGAGACGTGTCCCTCCTCGACGTCTCCTGGACCGTCTCCTGGACCGTCTTCTCACAGATGCTGTTCAGAGCTTGAGACTGAAATGAAAAACGTATTCAGTCATGATTTAAATTTCTGCTTGATGAGACAAACCCGTCCTCAGATAACCTTTAAACTGGGGTTAGAGTTCGGACGGGGACATCTGTCCCGGTCCAGGTTCCTCCAAGATTCAGTCTCTGTCTCAGTGGCTGTGAGACATTTTAACCAGAGAGATCCGGACCAGAACATCCCAGAACTTTGATTCTGTCCTCCATCCTCTCTGTGTTTGGATCGTTGTCCCGTCACATGACCTGCTGTCTTTTTGTTGTTTTAGCCTCTGGGACATTCTGGTGGACAGAAGACGTCATGGTCCACTAACCCTAACCCTCATTCAGGAAATACAGCAGAACAGAGTCCTTCAGAGCGTCCTCAGCTGGAGACCAGTTGATCTGGGGTATGAAACGTGCATTAAATGTATAAATAAATTCATGTAAATGTAATAAATAAATACTTTAAATGTAATCACTAATATATAATATTCATACACTAATTATAGGGCGAATAAGTAATCTATGTTTTACTCGTAATACCTATTATATGTAATAACTATACATATGTAATATGTTAATAATAATATATAATAAATGATATGTAATATATATGTAAATAATATTATATATAATAATTGTAATAATATATAATAAATAATATTTATGTCAATAAATAAATATCTGTAATAAATAATAATCTATGTAATAATATATATAAGTTATAAAGTCATATATATGTATAAATATATATATGTAATAAATAATATATGTATAAGTAATATAGTAAAAATAATCTATATGTATAAATAATCTATATGTAATAAATAATATATAATAAATTGAAAAGTAAATGTGTATATAGTAATAATAATATATATGTAATAATTAATATTATGTAATAAATAATAGTATGTAAAGAAGATATCTAATATATATGTAATAAATGTAATAAATAATACAATATATGTAATAAATACTATATAATGTAATATATAATATATATGTAATAAATAATATATATGTAATATATGTACTAATAATATATGTAATAAATAATATATCAGTCCTAAATAATATATATGTAATAAAATATATATATGTAATAAATAAATAATATATAGTAATAATTAATATATATGATAATAATATAATATGTAATAAATTAATTATATATAATAAATTGTAAGTAACTGTATAAGATATGTCAATAATATATATGAATAATAATATAGTAATATAATAGTAATATAAGTAATATATGTAAATATGTATAAATAATATATATGTAATAAAATAAATATATATAGTAATATATATATGTATACATTAATATTTGTAATAAATAATATATATGTCATAAATTTAATGTATAATATATGAATAAATAAATATATAATAAATAATATATAATAATAAACTAATATATAGTCATAAGATATTGTAATAATATATGTAATAAGTAATATAATACATATATGTAATAAATAACTATATATATGTAATAAATAATACGATGTAATATTATGTAATAAGTAATAATAGTAATATATGTAATAAATATATATAAAAAAATCAATATGTATGCATATATATGTAATAAGTCATATATATGTAATATCTGTTAATAATACTATATATCTATAAATAATATTGTGGTAAATCATATATATGTAATAAATAATATTTATGTAATCAAAATAATATATATGTAATAACTTAATATATAATCTAGTATAAAGTAATAAATAAGATATAATCCTTAAATATATTTATGTAAAGTAATTATATTGTCATAATAATATAGATGTAATAAATAATAGATCTCAGTACATCATATAAGTAATAAAGATATATACAGTTAATAAATGTAATATTTATGTAAAATTATACTATAGTAATATGTATATATGTAATAAATAATATATGTATAATAATATACGTCATAATAATTCTGTCATAAATAATATAATAATATATATGTATAAATATCTCTTGTATAAATAATAATCGTAATTAATATTATATTGTAAAAAATAATATATGAATAAATAATAATATATGTAATAAAGTCTAAATATATATATTGTACTCAGTATATATCTGTCTCAATCTCTCTCTGTAATAATATTATATCTGTCAATCCCTTTTCCACTATATCTGTAAATATATATGAATACAGGACTATATGTAATAAATGTAATAATACTACATGCTAATAATGTCTGTATCTGTCCTCTATCTGTCCTCCTCTCTCTCTGTCCTCCATCCTCTCCCTGTCTCCCTCCCTCTCTCTGTCCTCTCTGTCTCTCCGTCCTCTCTCTGTCCTGTCTCCCTCCTCTTGTCTGTCTTTATCCAGCTGGTCTTCAGCAGGACGGTGTCCCTGATGGTCCAGGTCCTGATCAGGTGGTTTTCTACTCTCCATTGTTCCTTTAATTATAATTTAATAATAATAACTTTAGTTAATTAATGATGTTAACTACTGTTAATATGTTAAATACAGTTAATACTGTAATAAATTCTATCCAGGTGAAGTGGACCTGAAGCTCCTCCTGATGTGGGCGGAGCCTGAGTCATGACATCAGGAGTCTGGAGCAGGTCTTCAGTGACCTCATGGACGAGGCCTGATGGATCTGAGGTGTCCAGGTCCCAGATCATCACTGTCCCACCGCCGTGCTTCACAGCAGCTGTTACAGAAGACATGAATGTCAAACGTGTCCACTTTGGTCCCATCTGCCACTGAGACGTCTGCTGGTTCAGGGACCTCAGCTGTGGTCTCTGTGAACTGGTTCCAGTCTGGTTCTGGCTGGACAGACAGCTGATGACATCATCCTACCTGTCTGACCCTCTGAACTCATGTTTGTATCTGTTTGTCTTCACTGCGGTTCTTCTCGGATCAGAACATTTCTGTTACCGGATCAGAGGGCGGGACTGCAGCGGTACTGGACCTCCCAGGAGACGACTTCAGGACAGGAAACCAGTAAAGAGGAAGCTCCTACAGAAGAGACGGTTTCAAGGCGCAGATTCCTGAGATTCTTTCATCCCACCAGCGTCCCTGAGAGACAGCGGGGGGGACGATTCAGGAAACTAACGGACAGGAAATGACGAGGACAGCAGCAGAGACGTAAACCGTCCAGGTTTAAACTGAAGTTATCAGGCTGGAACCAGAAAAGACACAGCAGCACTTTCACCAGGACACCTCTGAGGGACACCTCTGAACGTCCACGGTGTCTTCACCTCTGAAAGACACCTCTGAACGTCCCCAGTGTCTTCACCTCTGAACGTCCATGGTGTCTTCACCTCTGAAGGACACCTCTGAACGTCCACAGTGTCTTCACCTCTGAAGGACACCTCTGAACGTCCACAGTGTCTTCACCTCTGAAGGACACCTCTGAACGTCCACGGTGTCTTCACCTCTGAACGTCCACGGGTGTCCACCTCTGAACGTCCCGTCCATGAAACGGTTGTCTTTACCTCTGAAGTCCACCGTGTTGTCTTCACCTCTAAACGGGACACCTCTGAACGTCCACAGTGTCTTCACCTCTGAAGGACACCTCTGAACGTCCACGGTGTCTTCACCTCTGAACGTCCACGTGTCTTCACCTCAAGTCAACCTCTGAACGTCACCTGTCTCACCTCTGAACGTCCACGTGTCTTCACCTGTCCACCTTCTGAAGCCACACCTCTGAACGTCCACGGTGTCTTCACCTCTGAACGTCAGGACACCTCTGAACGTCCACGGTGTCTTCACCTCTAAGGACACCTCTGAACGTCCACGGTGTCTTTACCTCTGAACGTCCACGGTGTCTTCACCTCTAAAGGACACCTCTGAACGTCCACAGTGTCTTCACCTCTGAACGGGTCACACCTCTGAACGTCCACGGTGTCACCTTGGGTCCACCTCTGAACGTCCACAGTGTCTTCACCTCTGAAAGACACCTCTGAACGTCCACGGGTGTCTTCACCTCTGAACGTCCACTGTTCTTCACCTTGAAACGTCCACGGTGTCTTCACCTCTGAAGGACACCTCTGAACGTCCACGGTGTCTTCACCGCTGAACGTCCACAGTGTCTTCACCTCTGAAGGACACCTCTGAACGTCCACGGTGTCTTCACCTCTGAACTCCACGGTGTCTTCACCTCTGAACGTCCACGTGTGTCTTTCACCTCTGAACGTCACGGTGTCTTCACCTCTGAACGTCCACGGTGTCTTCACCTCTGAACGTCCACGGTGTCTTCACCTCTGAATGTCCACAGTGTCAGTGAGGAGTCAGTGAGGAGTCTCTGAGGAGTCAGTGAGAACTGAGGAGTCAGTGAGGAGTCAGTGAGGAGTCTCTGAGGAGTCAGTGAGGACTGAGGGTCAGACTGAGGAGTCAGTGAGGAGTCTCTGAGGAGTCAGTGAGGACTGAGGAGTCAGTGAGGAGTCTCTGAGGAGTCAGTGAGGACTGAGGAGCAAGGTGAGGAGTCAGTGAGGACTGAGGAGTCAGTGAGGACTGAGGAGTCAGTGAGGAGTGAGGAGTCTCGAGGAGTCTGAGGAGTCAGTGAGGAGAGGAGTCAGTGAGTGAGTCAGTGAGGAGTGAGGACTGAGGAGAGGAGTCTCTGAGGAGTCAGTGAGGAGTCAGTGAGGTACTGGACTCCTCCAGAGTCTCTGACTCACATCAAACTCACCCGAAGGCTCAGTTCAGTCCAGTTCAGTCCATCTCCTGTCCCACGCCACCCCCACCCACACCCCCCCTGGTAACAAATACTATCTCCCCCCTTCTAACACCTAGACTTCCCTCCCCCCACCCCGACTCCTATTCCTCCCCTTCCCCCTTAACCCCCACCCCACCGCAACCCCCCCTCTACTTCAACCCAGACAGGTGAAGAAACAGCTGGAGAGACTCAAACAGATAAAAGCTGCTGGACCAGACGGCATCAGCCCCTACGAGCTGAAGGCCTGTTCCAGTCAGCTCTGTGGAGTCCTCCAGCATCTCTTCAACCTGAACCTCCAGCTCCAAAGAGTGCCAGTGCTCTGGAAAACCTCCTGCTTAGTCCACGTGCTGCTGCACTGGAGGACTACAGGCCAGTAGCACTGACCTCTCACATCATGAAGGTCATGGAGAGACTGGTACTTTCAAACCTCAGACCACTGGTGTCCCCCTCACAGGACCCCCTGCAGTTTATCAGCCCCACATTGGGGTTGGTGATGCAATCATCTATCTACTTCAGAGGGTCTACTCCTACCTGGACAGCCCCAACACCTCAGTCCACATCACGTTCTTTGACTTCTCCAGTGCCTTTAACACCATCCAGCCCAGGCTGCTGAAGGCCAAACTGGAGAGTATGCGGGTGGATGCTCCCCTCATCAACTGGATCCATGACTATCTGACGGGCAGACCTCAGTTTGTGAGATTACAGAACTGTGTGTCTGGTCGTCTGTGATCAGTGACATCGGCGCCCCCCAGGGAACTGTGCTGTCGCCCTTCCTCTTCACCACATACACATCTGACTTTCAGTACCGCACTGAGTCGTGTCATCTGCAGAAATTCTCTGATGACACGGCCATGGGTGGTGTGTGGGGGGAGGGAGGGAGGCTGAGTACAGGGACCTGATCAGCCACTTTGTGGATTGGTGTGGGGAGAACCACCTGCAGCTGAACGTGACCAAGACGAGGGAGATGGTGGTGGACTTCAGGAGGAACAAGCCCCCACCTTCCCCTGTCAGCATCAGTGGGAGAGATGTTGAGCTAGTGGACACATACAAGTACCTTGGTGTGACACTAGACAACAAACTGGACTGGTCTGCCAACACTGAGGTTGCCTACAAGAAGGTCCAGAGCCGACTCTACTTCCTGAGGAGGCTCAGGTCCTTCAATGTGTGCAACAAAATGCTGCAGGTTTTATCGGTCTGTTGTGGCGAACGTCCTCTTCTTTGCTGTGGTGTCTTGGGGGGCAGGCATCAGGGCTAAGGACGCCAACAGACTGAATAAACTCATCAAGAAAGCTGAGTCTGCTGTTGGCTCTAAACTGGTCCCACTGGAGGAGGTGGTGAAAGAGAGGATGCTAGCAAAACTGCTGGCAATCCTTGACAACCTCTCTCATCCCCTCCACAAAATCCTGGACAAGTTGAAGAGCAGCTTCAGCGGCAGACTCCTTCAACCCCGCTGCTCAAAGGAACGATACAGGAGGTCGTTCCTTCCTAGTGCAATTAAAATCTATAACTCCTGGTTGTCAGGGAATAATCACTGCTGATTACTTCTGCCACTGCCTTCTGTTACTGCCACATTATCACTTTATTACAGTTTTATTATTACAGTTTTATTATTACTGGTTATTACATTATGACAGTTTTATTATTACTGGTCTTGCACACTGTTTTTGTCTGTTTTGCACAGTTTTTGTCTACTTACTTTTTATTTAGTGTCTTGTTTTGCGCACTGTTTTTAGTCTATTTATTGTTCTGTTTCTGCACACTGTTTTTTTTTTGTCTATTTAATGCCTATTTAATGTCGATTTAATGTCCTGTCTATTTATGTATATTTTTGTATATGCTGCAACGAGCCAATTTCCCCTTGGGGATTATTAAGGTATTTTTCATTCATTCATTTCATTCATTCATTTCATTCATTCATTCATTCACTGTCATTTATTCACCACCAGTTCATTCCAGTTCAGTCCAGTTCAGTCCAGTTCAGTCCAGTTGATTTAAAATCGTTTCACTGAGGAATCCAGCATATTTGGTTTTGGCTCCTTCCTGGTTTCCTGATTCTCATCAATGACCACTGATCCACTAAACAGGACCGGGGATCGAACCAGCGGATCAAACCAGTCCACCAGGCCGAAACCTTCACGTTAAACTGGTGAAACGGAGACCAGCTCAGGTGAGTCCAGCTGTTAGAAACATCTGGTTTCTGCTGGAACAGAGAAACTGACCACAGGTCTGACTGGACAGAAACAAACAGGAAGTGTTATCTAAGACAGGAAGTGGACACCAGGGGACACCAGGGGACACCTGGGGACACGGAGCCAAACAGGAGAAGGAAACGTGCGCTGCAGAGATGTGCACGTGAAGTTGACACAGTGGACTCACCACTTCCAGAATCTTCTCCTCCATCTGAAAGACGGTGCAGTCCTGCAACCAGAGAGACATGAAGACGGGACGTTACTCCAGAGACACCAGCTAACACAATGCCAAGAGGGAAAGACATCAGCGATGGTCCTGTAGAAGCAATTATTACTGCACAATCTAGAAAGGGTCACTTCAGACCGTCTGGTCCAGAGTTCTACAGTGAGAGAAATATTATCGACCCAACAGCTCCACCCCAGAACCTCCAGATCAACGCAACAGCTCCACCTCAGAACCTCCAGATCGACCCAACAGCTCCACCTCAGAACCTCCAGATGGACCCAACAGCTCCACCTCAGAACCTCCAGATCGACCCAACAGCTCCACCTCAGAACCTCCAGATGGACCCAACAGCTCCACCTCAGAACCTCCCCCACTCCAGATCGACCCAACAGCTCCACCTCAGAACCTCCAGATCGACCCAACAGCTCCACCTCAGAACCTCCAGATCGACCCAACAGCTCCACCTCAGAACCTCCAGATCAACCCAACAGCTCCACCTCAGAACCCTCCAGATCGACCCCAACAGCTCCACCTCAGAAACCTCCAGATGGACCCAACAGCTCCACCTCAGAACCTCCAGATCGACCCAACAGCTCCACCTCAGAACCTCCAGATGGACCCAACAGCTCCACCTCAGAACCTCCAGATCGACCCAACAGCTCCACCTCAGAACCTCCAGACCTCAGACCCAACAGCTCCACCTCAGAACCTCCAGATGGACCCACAGCTCCACCTCAGAACCTCCAGATCGACCCAACAGCTCCACCTCAGAACCTCCAGAAGCAGACTGGACCAGTTCGTCTGGAGGTTTCCATGGACTGAGGTTTTCAGTGATCCCAGCGTTCCCAGCAAAGAAAAGAATCAAGGTTCTGGAATCACTGAAACCCACTGAGATGCTGTGGTGGGACCTTCAGAGAGCATGGTGAAGAAGACTGGACCAGAACTCCTCCAGAACCACGAGACACTGATGAAGTCAGACAGGAGACCACAGCTGAGTTACTGCAGCTACAGATGGATCTAGAAGCTGCTGAATCACAGGGGTACTTAGTTTCACCCACATGACCATCATTTGTATTATTATTATTGTTATTATTGTTATCATCATTATTGATTATTATTATTATTCTTATTATTATTATTATTATTATTATTATTATTATTATTGTTATTATTATTATTAATATTATTGTTTATTATTGTTATTATTATTATTATTATTATTATTATTATTTGGAGACATTGTTGGAAAATTAAACAACAACAGTGAAAACTGGATAAAGTGTTTGTTTGTTTGATGTTTATTAGTTCGTCACTAAGACCACCTCTGATTTCTGTTGTGCTTTTACACACATAAAATACAAACCAGACGAAGAACGATAGATTCAGGTAAATAAGAAAACTGAGAGAAAAGAAGAAGGTAAATCTGTCAACTTCTCCTGTCAGGAGTCACAGCTGTCAGAGGAGAAGAGGAGAAGGCAGTCGGCGAGAAAACAAATGTTTGAAAATGACAGACTTCAGGAGGAGGAGGAGGAGGAGGAGGAGGGAGGAGGAGGAGGAGGAGGAGGAGGGGAGGAGGTTCTTCTTCTTAGGATTCTTGGGGACGATTCCTCCTTTGCTGCAGAAAATGACAGCTCGCCGTAAACATCCTGACGGGATGATGACAGGACGGCGCCTCCAGGAGACGCCTCAGAGACGCTGCAGGAACATGCAGCAAAAACATCCAGACATGCAGAACCACAGCTGGGGGCCAATCACAGCTGGGGCCGAGCCACAGCTGATGGCGAGCCACAGCTGGGGGCCGAACCACAGCTGGGGGCTGAACCACAGTTGGGGGCGGAGTCACATCTGGAGCTGAACCACAGCTGGGGGGCGCGCCACAGCTGGGGGCGGAACCACAGCTGGGGGGCGAGCCACAGCTGGGGGGCGAGCCACAGCTGGGGGCCGGGGCACACCTGGAGCTGAGCCACAGCTGGGGGCTGAACCACAGCTGGGGGGGCCGCCACAGCTGGGGGCTGAAACCACAGCTGGGGGCGAACCCCGCTGGGGCTCCAACAGCAGGGCCCCAACCACAGCTGGGGCTCCACAGCTGGGGGGCACCCAGGGGGCTGGGAAACCAACACTGGGCGCCACAGCTTGGGGGCTGAACCAAAGCTGGGGGCGAGCCACAGCTGGGGGCTGAACCACAACTGGGGGCTGCCACAGCTTGGGGGAACCAGCACAGCTGGGGCCGAACCACAGCTGATGGCGCGCCACAGCTGGGGGCTGAACCACAGCTGGGGGCCGAACCACAGCTGGGGGCTGAACCACAGCTGGGGGCCAAACCACAGCTGGGGGCCGAGCCACAGCTGATGGCGCGCCACTGATGGCGCCATGCCACAGCCAGGGGCCGAGCCACAGCTGAGGCGCTGGGGGCCGCCACAGCTGGGGCCGTTCCACAGCTGGAGCCATCTGATCACGCCACAGCTGGGGGCGAGCCATACCTGGGGGCCGAGCCACAGGTGGAGCTGCAGGACACGTGACAGAACATGACCACAAGAACACGTGTCCTGTCTCCCTGACAGAGTTGATCCTGAACATCTGGTTGAGCTGCAGCAGAGGCCTTGATTGCATCATCTCTCCTAACGCCTGAGAATGTTTTGGACAAAGTGCTTCCAACCCTGAATTATATCAACAAGCTTTTTTAAACAAAGATTTAAATGACCGATATGAGCTCAGTGTACTTCAAATACACATCTGGACACAGCAGCCTGAAGACCCAGAGAGGATTCATGCTCCTAAATACCAGCACAGGAAGTTCAACAATACTGACTCTGAACTTCCTGTTTGGTCACCAGGTGGAGCCTCTGATTGGATTGTGTTGGTACGTTAATGTTATTTTAGACTGAAATATCCCCAAATATATCCCTTCATTCAAGGCTGGAGTTTCCAGAGGTGGAACAGATGTTGCTAAAAATAAGTGACTATTCCCACCTGTCTATATAGACGTCATCCCAGCGTTGACCTCCACCCGTCTATATAGACGTCATCCCAGCGTTGACCTCCACCTGTCTATATAGACGTCATCCCAGCGTTGACCTCCACCTGTCTATATAGACGTCATCCCAGCGTTGACCTCCACCTGTCTATATAGACGTCATCCCAGCGTTGACCTCCACCTGTCTATATAGACGTCATCCCAGCGTTGACCTCCACCTGTCTATATAGACGTCATCCCCAGCGTTGACCTCCACCTGTCTATATAGACGTCATCCCAGCGTTGACCTCCACCTGTCTATATAGACGTCATCATCCCAGCGTTGACCTCCACCTGTCTATATAGACGTCATCCCAGCGTTGACCTCCACCTGTCTATATAGACGTCATCCCAGCGTTGACCTCCACCTGTCTATATAGACGTCATCCCAGCGTTGACCTCCACCTGTCTATATAGACGTCATCCCAGCGTTGCCCTCCACCTGTCTATATAGATGTCATCCCAGCGTTGACCTCCACCTGTCTATATAGACGTCATCCCAGCGTTGACCTCCACCTGTCTATATAGACGTCATCCCAGCGTTGACCTCCACCCGTCTATATAGACGTCATCCCAGCGTTGACCTCCACCCCGTCTATATAGACGTCATCCCAGCGTTGACCTCCACCTGTCTATATAGATGTCATCCCAGCGTTGACCTCCACCCTGTCTATATAGACGTCATCCCAGCGTTGACCTCCACCTGTCTATATAGACGTCATCCCAGCGTTGACCTCCACCTGTCTATATAGACGTCATCCCAGCGTTGACCTCCACCTGTCTATATAGACGTCATCCCAGTCATCCCAGCGTTGACCTCCACCTGTCTATATAGACGTCATCCCAGCGTTGACCTCCACCTGTCTATATAGACGTCATCCCAGCGTTGACCTCCACCCTGTCTATATAGACGTCATCCCATCCAGCGTTGACCCTCCACCTGTCTATATAGACGTCATCCCAGCGTTGACCTCCACCTGTCTATATAGACGTCATCCCAGCGTTGACCTCCACCTGTCTATATAGACGTCATCCCAGCGTTGACCTCCACCTGTCTATATAGACGTCATCCCAGCGTTGACCTCCACCTGTCTATATAGACGTCATCCCAGCGTTGACCTCCACCTGTCTATATAGACGTCATCCCCAGCGTTGACCTCACCTGTCTATATAGACGTCATCCCAGCGTTGACCTCCACCTGTCTATATAGACGTCATCCCAGCGTTGACCTCCACCTGTCTATATAGACGTCATCCCAGCGTTGACCTCCACCTGTCTATATAGACGTCATCCCAGCGTTGACCTCCACCTGTCTATATAGACGTCATCCCAGCGTTGACCTCCACCCTGTCTATATAGACGTCATCCCAGCGTTGACCTCCACCCCCCTGTCTATATAGACGTCATCCCAGCGTTGACCTCCACCTGTCTATATAGACGTCATCCCAGCGTTGACCTCCACCTGTCTATATAGACGTCATCCCAGCGTTGACCTCCACCTGTCTATATAGACGTCATCCCAGCGTTGACCTCCACCTGTCTATATAGACGTCATCCCAGCGTTGACCTCCACCTGTCTATATAGACGTCATCCCAGCGTTGACCTCCACCTGTCTATATAGACGTCATCCCAGCGTTGACCTCCACCTGTCTATATAGACGTCATCCCAGCGTTGACCTCCACCTGTCTATATAGATGTCATCCCAGCGTTGACCTCCACCCGTCTATATAGACGTCATCCCAGCGTTGACCTCCACCTGTCTATATAGACGTCATCCCAGCGTTGACCTCCACCCTGTCTATATAGACGTCATCCCAGCGTTGACCTCCACCCGTCTATATAGACGTCATCCAGCGTTGACCTCCACCTGTCTATATAGACGTCATCCCAGCGTTGACCTCCACCTGTCTATATAGACGTCATCCCAGCGTTGACCTCCACCTGTCTATATAGACGTCATCCCAGCGTTGACCTCCACCTGTCTATATAGACGTCATCCCAGCGTTGACCTCCACCTGTCTATATAGACGTCACCTCCCCGTTGACCTCCACCTGTCTATATAGACGTCATCCCAGCGTTGACCTCCACCCTGTCTATATAGACGTCATCCCAGCGTTGACCTCCACCCGTCTATATAGACGTCATCCCAGCGTTGACCTCCACCCTGTCTATATAGACGTCATCCCAGCGTTGACCTCCACCTGTCTATATAGACGTCATCCCAGCGTTGACCTCCACCGTCTATATAGACGTCATCCCAGCGTTGACCTCCACCCGTCTATATAGACGTCATCCCAGCGTTGACCTCCACCCGTCTATATAGACGTCATCCATCCCAGCGTTGACCTCCACCTGTCTATATAGACGTCATCCCAGCGTTGACCTCCCCTGTTATATAGAGTCATCCACCTCCACCGTCTATATAGACGTCATCCCAGTGTTGACCTCCACCTGTCTATATAGACGTCATCCCAGCGTTGACCTCCACCTGTCTATATAGACGTCATCCCAGCGTTGACCTCCACCTGTCTATATAGACGTCATCCCAGCGTTTGACCTCCACCTGTCTATATAGATGTCATCCCAGCGTTGACCTCCACCCGTCTATATAGACGTCATCCCAGCGTTGACCTCCTCCACCTGTCTATATAGACGTCATCCCAGCGTTGACCTCCACCTGTCTATATAGATGTCATCCCAGCGTTGACCTCCACCTGTATATAGATGTCATCCCAGCGTTGACCTCCACGTCTATATAGACGTCATCCCAGCGTTGACCTCTATATAGATGTCATCCCAGCTGTCTATATAGTCATCCCATATCGTGACCATCCCAGCGTTGACCTCCACCTGTCTATATAGACGTCATCCCAGCGTTGACCTCCACCTGTCTATATAGACGTCATCCCAGCGTTGACCTCCACCTGTCTATATAGACGTCATCCCAGCGTTGACCTCCACCTGTCTATATAGACGTCATCCCAGCGTTGACCTCCACCTGTCTATATACCCGTCTATCATAGACGTCATCCCAGCGTTGACCTCCACCTGTCTATATAGACGTCATCCCACCAGCGTTGACCTCCACCTGTCTATATAGACGTCATCCCAGCGTTGACCTCCACCTGTCTATATAGACGTCATCCCAGCGTTGACCTCCACCTGTCTATATAGACGTCATCCCAGCGTTGACCTCCACCCGTCTATATAGACGTCATCCCAGCGTTGACCTCCACCTGTCTATATAGACGTCATCCCCGTTGACCTCCACCTGTCTATATAGACGTCATCCCAGCGTTGACCTCCACCCTGTCTATATAGACGTCATCCCAGCGTTGACCTCCACCTGTCTATATAGACGTCATCCCAGCGTTGAACCTCCACCTGTCTATATAGACGTCATCCCAGCGTTGACCTCCACCTGTCTATATAGACGTCATCCCAGCGTCTATTAGACCTCCACCTGTCTATATAGACGTCATCCCAGCGTTGACCTCCACCCCTATATAGACGTCATCCCAGCACTGACCTCCACCTGTCTATATAGACGTCATCCCAGCGTTGACCTCCACCTGTTTATATAGATCAAGATAATGATCACTGACCTTCTGGACGGTGGAGGTGAGCTCCAGACACAGCTGGATGATCCTGCCTTTGGTGGACGTGAAGTCGTTGGCAGTCGTTAGAGGAGTCCTTTAAAAAAAAAAAAAAGAATAAATAAGTGAATAAAACTGATTGGTACATGTTCAGTGTTAGTATCTTCTCCTTAAATATAAAACCTTCAATCGCTCCTTAAAAAGAGTCAATCTGAATTACTGCTCTACAAGAACCACGCAGGTGGACCAGAACCAGCTGGACCCGAAACAGGTGGACCAGAAACACCTGGACCAGAACCAGCTGGACATGCTCTTATTTCTTCTTCACCAAGGACACATGGATCCAAACATTTGATGGACGTGACGGTAAAACGGGGAGCCCAATCAGATCCCAGCTGATGGTAACGTGACAGTTGCAGCTCCCGCCTCAGGTGTTCTCAGGTGACACACCTGTCACCCAGCCGGCAGGTGAACTTCAACGTCTGCGCCGCAGCCAGCAGGTGTTTTCATGGAGTCGCTGCAGGAAGCTGGAATGTTCTTCAAGCTGCAACAAGCTGAGAAGTGCGTCTACTGACGCTGGCGCACCTGTACATCCACGTGTGTCCAAACCCGTCATGTGCAGGCATGTACGTGTATGAAGTCCTCCTTCATTCCTGCAGGTGTCTGAAAACATATAAACTCACGGCTGTGAGCGTCTCTGCAGCGACCTGGTGGGTTTCTAGAAGAACTCTTCATCCCTCTATAGAGGACTCAACGTTTCCCACAATGCATCATGGGAAGTCGTGTACGGTTGACGGTCACGGCTCAGTCAGTCAGGATGTTAAAAAAACAATAAAAATGGTTTCACACTTGACACACCATTAAGTTACTGATCATGTGATCAGTTTGATGCTGATTCTAGCGTTAACTGGTGTTACTGGACCAGTTAACGAGTCAACTGGTCCTGTAACGCCAGTTAACGAGTCAACTGGTCCAGTAACACCAGTTTCACGAGTCACTGGTCCAGTAACACCAGTTAACGAGTCAACTGGTCCTAACACACCAGTTAAACGAGTCAACTGGTCCAGTCCAGTTAGTCAACTGGTGTAACACCAGTTAACGAGTCAACTGGTCCTGTAACACCAGTTAAACGAGTCAACTGGTCCAGTAACACCAGTTAACGAGTCAACTGGTCCTGTAACACCAGTTAACGAGTCAACTGGTCCTGTAACACCAGTTAACGAGTCAACTGGTCCAGTAACACCAGTTAACGAGTCAACTGGTCCAGTAACACCAGTTAACGAGTCAACTGGTGCTGTAACACCAGTTAACGAGTCAACTGGTCCTCTAACTCCAGTTAACGAGTCAACTGGTCCTGTAACGCCAGTTAACGAGTCAACTGGTCCAGTAAACACCAGTTAACGAGTCAACTGGTCTTGTAACACCAGTTAACGAGTCAACTGGTCCTGTAACACCAGTTAACGAGTCAACTGGTCCTGTAACACCAGTTATCGAGTCAGTTAACGAGTCAACTGGTCCTGTAACACCAGTTAACGAGTCAACTGGTCCTGTAACACCAGTTTACGAGTCAACTGGTCCAGTAACACCAGTTTACGAGTCAACTGGTCCAGTAACACCAGTTAACGAGTCAACTGGTCCTGTAGCACCAGTTAACTAGTCAACTGGTCCAGTAACACCAGTTAACGAGTCAACTGGTCCAGTAACACCAGTTAACGAGTTCAACTGGTCCAGTAACAACCAGTTACGAGTCAACTGGTCCAGTCCAGTTAACGAGTCACTGGTCCAGTAACACCAGTTAACGAGTCAACTGGTCCTGTACCAGTTAACGAGTCAACTGGTCCAGTAACACCAGTTTACGAGTCAACTGGTCCTGTAACCAGTTAACGAGTCAACTGGTCCTGTAACACCAGTTAACGAGTCAACTGGTCCTGTAACACCAGTTAACTCGTTAACTGGTCCAGTAACACCAGTTAAAGAGTCAACTGGTCCTGTAACACCAGTTAACGAGTCAACTGGTCCAGTAACACCAGTTAACGAGTCAACTGGTCCTGTAACACCAGTTAACGAGTCAACTGGTCCTGTAACACCAGTTAAAACTGGTCCTGTAACACCAGTTAACGAGTCAACTGGTCCAGTAACACCAGTTAACGAGTCAACTGGTCCTGTAACACCAGTTAACGAGTCAACTGGTCCAGTAAAACACCAGTTAACGAGTCAACTGGTCCCAGTAAAACACCAGTTAACGAGTCAACTGGTCCTGTAACACCAGTTAAAACTGGTCCTGTAACACCAGTTAACGAGTCAACTGGTCCAGTAACACCAGTTAACGAGTCAACTGGTCCTGTAACACCAGTTTACGAGTCAACTGGTCCAGTAACACCAGTTAACGAGTCAACTGGTCCTGTAACACCAGTTAACGAGTCAACTGGTCCAGTAACACCAGTTAACGAGTCAACTGGTCCTGTAACACCAGTTAACTCCGAGTCAACTGGTCCTGTACACAGTTAACACCAGTTAACGAGTCAACTGGTCCTGTAACACCAGTTAACGAGTCAACTGGTCCAGTAAACACCAGTTAAAACTGGTCCTGTAACACCAGTTAACGAGTCAACTGGTCCAGTACACACAGTTAACGAGTCAACTGGTCCTGTAACACCAGTTTACGAGTCAACTGGTCCAGTAACACCAGTTAACGAGTCAACTGGTCCTGTAACACCAGTTAACGAGTTAACTGTCCAGTAACACAGTTAACTCGTTAACTGGTCCAGTAAACACCAGTTAACGAGTCAACTGGTCCTGTAACACCAGTTAACTCGTTAACTGGTCCAGTAACCAGTTAACGAGTCAACTGGTCCAGTAACCAACGAGTCAACTGGTCCAGTACACCAGTTAACGAGTCAACTGGTCCTGTAACACCAGTTAAAACTGGTCCTGTAACACCAGTTAACGAGTCAACTGGTCCAGTAACACCAGTTAACGAGTCAACTGGTCCTGTAACACCAGTTTACGAGTCAACTGGTCCAGTAACACCAGTTAACGAGTCAACTGGTCCTGTAACACCAGTTAACGAGTTAACTGCTCCAGTAACACCAGTTAACTCGTTAACTGGTCCAGTAACACCAGTTAACGAGTCAACTGGTCCTGTAACACAGTTAAACTCGTTAACTGGTCCAGTAACACCAGTTAACGAGTCAACTGGTCCTGTAACACCAGTTAACGAGTCAACTGGTCCAGTAACACCAGTTAACGAGTCAACTGGTCCTGTAACACCAGTTAACGAGTCAACTGGTCCAGTAACACCAGTTAACGAGTCAACTGGTCCTGGTCCAGTTAATGAGTCAACTGGTCCTGTAACACCAGTTAACGAGTCAACTGGTCCTGGTCCAGTTAACGAGTCAACTGGTCCTGTAACACCAGTTAACGTCAACTGGTCCTGGTAACACCAGTTAACGAGTAACTGGTCCAGTAACACCAGTTAACGAGTCAAACTGGTCCTGTAACACCAGTTAAACGAGTCAACTGGTCCAGTAACACCAGTTAACGAGTCAACTGGTCCAGTAACCAGTTAACGAGTCAACTGGTCCTGTAACACCAGTTAAAACTGGTCCTGTAACACCAGTTAACGAGTCAACTGGTCCAGTACACCAGTAACCAAGTAACCAGTACGAGTCAACTGGTCCAGTAACACCAGTTAAACGAGTCAACTGGTCCTGTAACACCAGTTAACGAGTTAACTGCTCCAGTAACACCAGTTAACTCGTTAACTGGTCCAGTAACACCAGTTAACGAGTCAAGTCCTGTAACACAAGTTAATGGTCCAGTAACACAGTTAACGAGTCAACTGGTCCTGTAACACCAGTTAACGAGTCAACTGGTCCAGTAACACAGTTAACGAGCTGCCAAACTAAAATGACCCTAAAACAACAAAAGAACTTTTTATTTGATTTGGTAAAGTTAGAAAAACAACAGGTTTATCCGGTTTGTCTGAACGTTCTACCAGCTGATGAGGTCCAGTCTCCATGGAGGACTGGACTCTGCAGAGACTGAGGTTCTGACCCAGCTGGTGTCCTGACTGGGTCACATGACTACTACGGTTCACATGTGGCCAACATGGAACCAGACTGGACCCATCTGGGCCCTAAAAAGGGTCCCGTGTGGGTTAGTCTGGTTCCACGGTGGTCCTACTGGACCACATGGAGTCTGGGTTAGGGTCTGGTTCTGGTTCTGAGGTGGTACGTTACTCTGACTGTACCGGGCCGACACAGTTGGCTAGTCTCCATGCTTGTATTCATGGGTCGGTCCCCTAAACCTGGGCTCACCATCACACAGAAACCCTGACGGGTCCATTTTCCCGCCCAGGTAGCCCAGTTTAGGTCCAGATGGGGCCCAGGTGGACCTGCTGGCAGTAAACCCAGAGCGCTCTAATCTGCTCGTCCTCCCCCCCGTCCTCGTCCTTCAGTCGTACCTGTCCAGCCAGGCCAGCAGACTCTTGGCGACGCCGATCAGCTCCACCACGGCCGTCAGGAACTCGTTGGAGGGCTGATGGGAGTTTTTGCTCTGGTAGGCGGGATTCTTCCTGCGCTGTGAGACGGCGCTGCACAGGCCGTGGCGCGCCGTCCTCATCCTCCCCACCAGGGTCTTCAGGTTGTCCGACTCCACGCCGTGGTTCTGTTGAGGAGTTGGAGAAGAGCAACAGATGACCAACACACCTCTAATGTCTCCACCGGTCTCCTAGCTGCGCTGCGTTAGATGTTTCTGGAGACCAACTGTCTCACGGGTCACTTTACTAAGGCGACTAGGGTTGAGTATTAGCAAGGACCTCGCAATACGGTATGTATCGTGTAGGGCTGGGCAACGATTAAAATTTTTAATCGCGATTAATCGCATGATTTCCCTGATTAATCACGATTAATCGCATCGTATACGGAAAATCAAATAATGAATTAAAAAGTAGTGCTTTTACAGATTTACAGATTTTTACCGTTCTCCATGTTTGTTTTAGCTTTTCCTTATGTTACCTGCCAATCATCTTCCGGTTCTGCAGCAGCCAGTAACAGACTTTTCAAAATAAGAGCATGTGAGCAACATGCGTTAACGCGCGATACAATAAATGTCGGCGTTAATAAATTAATGAGTTAACGCGATAATAACGCGTTAACTTGCCCAGCCCTAGTATCGTGATACTTGGGTCACAATACGATATTATCACACAATCAAGATATCATGATATGTTGCGATATTCTACCCAGTTAACATCAAAATAAAAGTAGAGATAAAAAATCAAGTTGCTGTATATGTTCATCAGATGATATTGATCATTCAGAAGACAAATTGAGTCAAAACTATTTGCTTCAAAACAACCTATTTATTGTTTATTATTAGTGTTTTTTCATATTTAAGTGAATGAATTAATTTTCCTAAAAAATTGATATTAGGAGCTGAAAAATCAATATTATATCGGGCGGCTGAAAATCGCGATATATAATTGCCAATTTTTTTTTTTTTCACACCCCTAAAGGCGACTGCATTCAAATCCCTCTGTTAACCCTCCGTTGGTTTTAAAACACCTGCCTGACTCATGTGGCTCCTCCCACAGGTGACGAAGGGCGGATATATGCTTCGACTGACACCTGCATGTTTCGTACAGACCACCTCTGCAGCTTTCAGTGGCCACCTGGACCAGAACCGCTGTCACCGCTGATGTCACCGCTGACGTCACCGCTGACCTCACCGCTGACGTCACCGCTGACCTCACCGCTGACCTCACTGCTGATGTCACCGCTGACCTCACCGCTGACCTCACCGCTGACCTCACCGCTGATGTCACCGCTAACCTCACCGCTGATGTCACCGCTGACGTCACCGCTGACCTCACTGCTGATGTCACCGCTGATGTCACCGCTAACCTCACCGCTGATGTCACCGCTGACGTCACCGCTGACCCCACCGCTGACCCCACTGCTGATGTCACCGCTGACTTCACCGCTGATGTCACCGCTGACTTCACCGCTGATGTCACCGCTGACCTCACCGCTGATGTCACCGCTGACCCCACTGCTGATGTCACCGCTGACTTCACCACTGACGTCACCGCTGACCTCACCGCTGATGTCACCGCTGACGTCACCGCTGACCCCACTGCTGATGTCACCGCTGACTTCACCGCTGACTTCACCGCTGACCTCACCGCTGACATCCACCGCTGACCCCACCGCTGACGTCACGCCACCGCTGACCCCACCGCTGACGTCACCGCTGACCTCACCGCTGACCCCACCGCTGACCCCACTGCTGATGTCACCGCTGACCTCACCGCTGACCTCACCGTCATCACTGCTGTCTAACATGCAGGATGAGGTCACATTTCCTTGAACAGGATCTGGAGCTTCACCTGCAGCGCTGGCTCAGGTGATGCATTTAAATAAAGCGGGGAGATGACGGTTTGCCCTCAGGTGTTTCCTTCAGCTCCGAGCGTCCCGACGCCTCAGACGTCTCCCGCCTCAGGGGGCCAGAGCCTTGAAGGTCCCGCCAGAGCTCCCGGATTCTGTCCATTTGTTCTTGAATCTTTTCTGTAAACTGTCAGAGCTAACGTTTTTTTTTTTTTTGTTTTTTTTTTTTTGGGGGGGGGGGGGGGGCTCTGCTACGGCGGCTGCTCTGGAGGAATGTGTGTTTTCATAAAAACAACAGGGCGGGTTCAGTCGGCTCACGGGAGCGTGATTGGAGCATTTTTAAATCAGAGGGGAGGGGCCAGCTGCAGCAGAGGTTCAGACCCCTGCGTGACATGAGGAAGTCATGTGACCTCCTCATGTCTCAGAGGGGAGGGGCCAGCTGCAGCTGAGGTTCAGACCCCTGCGTGACATGAGGAAGTCATGTGACCTCCTCCCCTGCTGTCGTCTCCAGCGCTTTAAACGGGTTTTAACATGAATACGTTGTTTCTTTAACAGGAAGAGACACAGATGTGACCCTGCACACCTGCTTCAGCTCACCTGTACCCTCACTGAGGCTCCTGCTGACAGGAAATACATCATTTATTCATCAGGATCAGTCATTAACGTGACCAACAGAACCAGACTGGACCCTGCTGGTTCTGCTGACACCAGCAGGAGCAGGTGGGAGGAGCCACATCTGTTTCCTGCTTCAGGCTGCTGAAAATATCCACGTCCCCTGAGCGCTGATCCACTGGACCAGGAACCGACCGAGTCAGCGGTCTGAGACCAGTACACGCTTTTTATTTTCAGAACTAGAGCTGGGAACCATTAAAATACAGAACACACGTTATTATTTAACAGTATTATTGTTATTATAGTCCTATATTATCTCATCTATAGTATAATATTACCATATCGGCCTGAATATACAACGATATTTATTCTAGTAATCATATTCGTCTAATAATAGAAGTAGAACTATTAGAATAATATAGAAGAAGTCGTCTTATAATCGAGGTCGTTTCTGTTGTAGTTACACACATCTGCTCCTCTAGATGGAGCTGCAGTCAGACTGGAGCATCAGCGACCACATGGACGAGTCAGTCCACATTCAGAACCGGGACCGGGACCGGGACCGGGACCACTGACCAGAGCACACAGCAGGTCCACCGCCTCCAGGACCAGCTCCTGGTGTCCGACCCGGGCCACGCCCAGAGACAGCAGCTCCTGGTGGGACATCCTGAGGAGCTTCTCCCCGTCCACCTGCTGCTGCTGCTGCCGGAAGGATGAGACGTACTGCTGCAGGCTGTCGTCCAGACCTGAGGACACGGAGGACAAGGAGGACATGGAGACCGTTACAGCAGAACTTCATCTGGATCACATCCCCAACGTCACCTGATGGTCGTCACCGTTAGATCTAATTCATTTATTTAGTTCAGATCATCATCGTCGTTATAATCATGGTAACAGGACTGTAACAGGACTGGGTCAGGACTGGATCAGGACTGTAACAGGTATGGATCAGGACTGGTAACAGGACTGTAACAGGTATGGATCAGGACTGGTAACAGGACTGGGTCAGGACTGGAAACAGGACTGGGTCAGGACTGGATCAGGACTGGTAACAGGACTGGAAACAGGACTGTAACAGGACTGGATCAGGACTGGTAACAGGACTGTAACAGGACTGGTAACAGGACTGGGTCAGGACTGGAAACAGGACTGGGTCAGGACTGGATCAGGACTGGGAACAGGACTGGAAAACAGGACTGTAACAGACTGGTGAGGACTGGACTGTAACAGGACTGTAACAGGACTAGAACACAGGACTGTAACACTGGACTGGTAACAGGACTAACACTGGATCAGGACTACAGGACTGAACAGGACTGGTAACAGGATGGATCAGGACTGGTCACAGGACATGGAGGACTGGTAACAGGACTGGATCAGGACTGGATCAGGACTGGAAACAGGACTGTACAGGTATGGATCAGGACTGGTAACAGGACTGGTCAGGACCAGGACTGGGTCAGGACTGGTCAGGACTGGTCAGGACTGGTCAGGACTGGACTAACAGGACTGTAACAGGTATGGATCAGGACTGGTAACAGGGGACTGGGGTCAGGACTGGACATGACAGGACTGGGTCAGGACTGGTCAGGACTGGTAACAGGACTGAAACAGGACTGTCCGACTTGGATCAGGGACTGGTAACAGGACTGGGTCAGGACTGGAAACAGACTGGTCAGGACTGGTCAGGACTGGTAACATGACTGGAAACAGGACTGGTAACAGGACTGGTCAGGACTGGTAACAGGACTGGATCAGGACTGGTAAGGACTGGTAAGGACTGGACAGGACTGGTAACAGACTGGTCAGGACAGGATGGTAACAGGACTGGTCAGGACTCAGGACTGGACTGTGGACTGGTAACAGGACTGGAATCAGGACTGGGGAAACAGGACTGGTAGGACTGGGGACTGGTAACAGGACTGGTAACAGGACTGGATCAGGACTGGACAGTAACGGACTGACTGGTAACTGGATCAGGACTGGTAAACAGGACTGGGTCAGGACTGGAATCAGGACTGGTAACAGGACTGGATCAGGACTGGATCAGGACTGGAAACAGGACTGTAACAGGTATGGATCAGGACTGGTAACAGGACTGGGTCAGGACTGGATCAGGACTGGTAACAGGACTGTAACAGGACTGGATCAGGACTGGATCAGGACTGGAAACAGGACTGGATCAGGACTGGATCAGGACTGGAAACAGGACTGGATCAGGACTGGAAACAGGACTGGGTCAGGACTGGTAACAGGACTGGATCAGGACTGGAAACAGGACTGGATCAGGACTGGTAACAGGGCTGGTAACAGGACTGGATCAGGACTGGTAACAGGACTGGTAACAGGACTGGATCAGGACTGGTAACAGGACTGTAACAGGACTGGATCAGGACTGGAAACAGGACTCTAACAGGTATGGATCAGGACTGTAACAAAACTGGATCAGGACTGGTAACAGGACTGTAACAGGACTGGATCAGGACTGTAACAAGACTGGATCAGGACTGGTAACAGGACTGTAACAGGACTGTAACAGGACTGGTAACAGGACTGTAACAGGACTGGTAACAGGACTGTAACAGGACTGGATCAGGACTGGTAACAGGACTGGTAACAGGACTGTAACAGGACTGGTAACAGGACTGTAACAGGACTGGATCAGGACTGGTAACAGGACTGTAACAGGACTGTAACAGGACTGGATCAGGACTGGTAACAGGACTGGTAACAGGACTGGATCAGGACTGGTAACAGGACTGTAACAAGACTGGATCAGGACTGGTAACAGGACTGTAACAGGACTGTCAGGACTGTAACAGGACTGGTAACAGGACTGTAACAGGACTGGATAACAGGACTGGTAACAGGACCTAACAGGACTGGTAACAGGACTGGTACAGGGACTGTAACAGGACTGGTCAGGACGGTAACAGGACTGTAACAGGACTGGATCAGGACTGGTAACAGGACTGGTAACAGGACTGGATCAGGACTGGTAACAGGACTGTAACAAGACTGGATCAGGACTGTAACAAGACTGGTAACAGGACTGGTAAGAGGACTGGTCCAGGACTGAATTGTGACCTCATGATGGCGCCAGTGATACCGGCCCTGACCTCTGACCTCTCTGGAACCAGAGGCAGCAGCAGGGGAGCAGATGAAGAAGGTCTCACAGCTGGACCACCTGGTCCACCTGGACCAACTGGACCAACTGGACCAGCTGGTTCCTGTTACTGTCCATCTGAGTAACTAAAACTGTCTACTACTGACTACTCATGACTACTCAGAACAGCAGGTAGAGGGTCTGATGTCCACGTCTCCTCCCGTCATACGTGGATCCAGACCCGGTCTTCAGACCTGGCCCAGTTTTCTAAATCACATCTTTGTTGTAAAATAACTCATTTCAACTTTCTGTCAAAAATGAGCAACTTTTTGAAAGAAAAATACTTTATTCATCCCAGAAGGGAAATTTTTTGTTGTAAAACTTGGGTTTGTTGTAAAGATTCTGATTTTTAATCATAAAATCTCAAAAGTATCAAAGTGAACTGGTTTTACTGGTAAAATCTATCAAACCAGTTTACAACATTCAAACGCTCATCAAGGAGAAAAAAGACTCAGAGAAGTTTAAAGGACAGAAGTGTCCTGATGCTTCACGGTTCTGCTGGAACCACATTTAATTGTTGGTTTGAGAAACAAAAACAGCAACAAGTGACTCCAAAGTTGTAAAACTGCAGTAAATCCACTGGTCTGCTGTCGGACCTGGATTCTTTCTGGTTTCTGCTGAAGCAGCTCCAGGCTCATCCTGGACTCCAGGACCAGGTTCAGAGTCTAAAACCACATTCCAGGTGTGAAAACATGAAATCAACCAAAGCAAACTGAACAGAGCTCCAGCAGACCAGCGGTCACCAAATGGCAGAGGGGTCAGGGGTCAGAGGTCAGAGGTCAGGGTGATGGAGCTGCTGATGGAGCTGCTGAGAAGAAAACAAGCAGCTCTGCATGAGGCCATTAAAGAGACCAGAGAGACGTGGATGCAGGACCACAGATGGCTGATGGTCCATGTTCACACGGCCTTAGAGACCAGGGACTTAAGACTGCAGATGAGACCACCAGGTCACCTCTGACGGTTCAGGTCCCTTCAGACAAAAACCTGAAGTTTATTCTGTTGTTTCTGACCCTCGTTCTAAATAAAATAAACGAGGTTCACAATCAGTTCAAAACCACAAGTTTACTAATCCAACAGTGACTTGTAACCAATGATTTCAACCAGTGCAGCCTCTAGCGGTCGGTAGAGGAACCGCAGCCTCTAGCGGCAGTAGAGGAAACCGCAGCCTCTAGCGGTCGCAGTAGAGGAACCCGCAGCCTCTAGTCGGTCGGTGGAGGAACCGCAGCCTCTAGCGGTCGGTGGAGGAACCGCAGCCTCTAGCGGTCGGTAAGAAACCGCAGCCTCTAGTGGTCGGTGGAGGAACTGCAGCCTCTAGCGGTCGGTGGAGGAACCGCAGCCTCTAGCGGTCGGTAGAGGAACCGCAGCCTCTAGCGGTCGGTAGAGGAAACCGCAGCCTCTAGCGGTCGGTGGAGGAACCGCAGCCTCTAGCGGTCGGTAGAGGAACCGCGCCTCTAGGTGGTGGTAGAGGAACCGCAGCCTCTAGCGGTGGGTAGAGGAACCGCAGCCTCTAGCGGTCGGGTAGAGGAACTGCAGCCTCTAGCAGTCAGTAGAGGAACCGCAGCCTCTAGTGGTCGGTAGAGGAAACTGCAGCCTCTAGTGGTCGGTAGAGGAACTGCAGCCTCTAGCGGTCAGTAGAGGAACCGCAGCCTCTAGCGGTGGCAGTAGAGGAACTGCAGCCTCTAGTGGTCGGTAGAGGAACTCTGCAGCCTCTAGCAGTCGGTCAGTAGAGGAACCGCAGCCTCTAGTGGTCGGTAGAGGAACTGCAGCCTCTAGCGGTCAGTAGAGGAACCGCAGCCTCTAGCGGTCAGTAGAGGAACCGCAGCCTCTAGCGTCAGTAGAGGAACTGCAGCTCTAGTGGTCGGTAGAGGAACTCCAGCCTCTAGCAGTCAGTAGAGGAACCGCAGCCTCTAGCGGTCGGTAGAGGAACCGCAGCCTCTAGTGGTCAGTAGAGGAACTGCAGCCTCTAGCGGTCAGTAGAGGAACCGCAGCCTCTAGCGGTCAGTAGAGGAACTGCAGCCTCTAGTGGTCAATAGAGCAACTGCAGCATCTAGTGCTCGGTAGAGGAACCGCAGCCTCTAGCGGTCCGTAGGAACGCAGCCAGGAACCAAACCAGTGACCCCCCCTGGAACCAAACCATGAATTATTTCTTCATTTTCAGAGTTGTTGTTTTGTTCTGTTTTTAAGATTTTGACCTGAATGTTTTAAACCCTTGAACCAGGATCTAAACTGGGAACCAGTAACCCTGCTGCTGGCTGGTCAGATCATCTCCAGCCTGGTGTTTCTACATTTCTACGGGGTGTTTGGGTCCGTTTGCTCCTCTGAATCCTGTTTGTTGACACGATGAATCTGAGCCAACATGAAAGCGTTTGGACGCTGGCTAAAGTCCAAACGCTTTGATCCAGACGGGTTCTACTGCTGGAACTCTAGAACGTTACTGCTGTCATGAGTCTGCTGCTTCAGCCTGAGATCATTTACATCCACGTGTGATCACGTATTTAGATGAGATGTTCTTCTCTCCGCTGCTACAGACGCCTCAGTTTCCAGTTTACTTTCATCACTCCTGTCAGAGTTCATCTGGGCGTCCATGATGGCGTCCATGATGGCGTCCATGATGGCGCCTCATGTTTGCAGACGTCTGAGGGCCTCTGACCTGCTGTCAATCACCTCCTGGTGGGAAACTTATTACTGCAGCGACAAAACCTGCTGGTTCTGGTTCTGTCTGACAGAAACATCTGAGCCTCGGAGGTTCTGCTGCGTGAACAATCAGTGCGTTTACATGGGAAGTTTAATTCCTCTTTAATTCAGAATTAAAATCAAATCCAATTTAAAATGATAAAAAATTACCATGTAAACACCTAATTCCGAATGAAAATGTCCATTCCGAATTAAACTTAATTCCGAAGTAAGTGGCTGATTTATTCTGATTTTAAATCTGAATTGAATAATTCCGCGGTCATGTTAAACACTCATTCCGCTTTAAATTAATTTCCGTCTTTCTTTCTGCGCATGCTAGTTCTCTTGCCCGTCTGTCGCCATGACGCTTATATTCCGCGCTGGGCTTGTTTTCAAAACAAAGTTTCAAGATGGCGGCACGCAGTAAACGGTGTTCAAGAGCAGAGACGATTTATTTAATAAATAGCTTGGAGGAACTGGAAATAATTAAAAGAACAGATGGCAGGAAACATAAAAACACACAAGGATGCTAATAATGTAGTCCTCCATGTTGTTGCTAATGTTGCTAATGTTGTTGCTAATCGAGTAAGTTTGTTTTCTTTCAGTAGATGAAAATACGTAAAGACGTCCGCCTCCCCCATCCAATCAGAACCCTTCCCAACCCCCAGACCTAAAGCAGAACTGGATAAAAACGATCAAACGTGTTTTCCATGTAAACCTCAATTCAGAATTACTATTTCCATGTAAATCGAAGGAAAATAGTTTAATTCTGAATTATTTAATTCGGAATAATTAATTCAGAATTAAAAAACATCATGTAACCGCAGTCAGTGTCAGCTGATGAAGTCCATGGAAAACACAGAATCTGCTGAGTCAGCATCTCCATTTAAAAATAAAAAACAAATCTACTTCTTCAGCAGAACACAACAAAAGAAAAAGGTCTGAAGGAAGTGAAGTCACAAATACAGAAACGTGGAGGAGCGGGAACATGTGGTCCAGAGAGGATGTGAAAGTTCTGCAGCTGTTCGGTTCCTCTGGTGGAGACGAGACCTTTACTGGACATTCAGTCGCATGTCGGTCTGAAATCAGCCACATTTACTCCAGACTAGAGGTCTTCTGAACAATCCGACAACCCGAGGTTCTGACCCGACAACCCGAGGTTCTGACCCGACCTGAGGTTCTGACCCGACCTGAATCCGGTCTCGGATCCATTCAAAAGACGTGACTCCGGGTCTGAATCGGTACAGTTAGTCTCGGTCCGGTCGGTGCTCTCTGACAGGCTGGGTCCACGTTTACCCAAGAGGTAAAGATATTGGCGGTGGCAGCTGTCACTCAGCCCCCTGTCCCCGCCCCTTACTGTCCCCCCGCCCCCTTCCATCCAGTAGGCTGTGTCAGCTGACAGGTCAAGCAGAAGTAAACAAACAAAAACAGTTGGTTTAGACTGTCAGTTCTGATTATTCATTAACGTGTTTGTCATGAAACAGTCGCATTTGCCGTAGCGTGTTATTAGCGTGGTATTAGCTGTTATTAGCATGGTATTAGCGTGTTATTAGCCTGTTATTAGCGTGGTATTAGTGTGTTATTAGCGTGGTATTAGCGGTTTGCTTCAGCTATGAAGCACAACAGATCACCAACATGATAACGATGGATAAGAGAAAAACATGTTCACGACACGTCCTGACCGGTGTAGGCTATTAGCGTTAGCAGCTGCTATCAATAGCATCTGTATCCACAAAGAGAATAAGGACGTGGATTTATTGTTGTTTACATCACGTAGCCTATGTAGCAACTGAACCAGTAGAAGAAGACAACTTTAGGTAAGAAAATCAAGTTTTATTCAACGCTAGAAAACTTTAACAGGAGCAACTATGGGCTGGATTGTCTCGGTTCTATTCAGGTAACTCGGTTCAGTTCGTGGTCAAAACTAAAGACTCGGGTCGGGGTCGGTCTTTCCGGGTCGAATTTTCACGGGTCCATTTGGGTTCAGGTCCATGAAAGTGGACCCGTGAAGACCTCTACTCTAGACCCAAAGACAAGCAGCTCCAGTAAACACGCAGTTCCTCCCCCGACCGCTAGAGGCTGCGGTTCCTCTATTGACCGCTAGAGGCTGCAGTTCCTCTACCGACCGCTAGCAGGCTAGAGGCGCAGTTCCTCTACTGACCACTAGAGGCTGCAGTTCCTCTATTGACTGACGCTAGAGGCTGCAGTTCCTCTATTGAGGCTGCAGTTCCTCTAGCTAGAGGCTGCAGTTCCTCTATTGACCGCTAGAGGCTTGCAGTTCCTCTATTGACCACTAGAGGCTGCAGTTCCTCTAGATTGCAGACCTGACCACTAGAGGCTGCAGTTCCTCTATTGACCACTAGAGGCTGCAGTTCCTCTATACTGACCACTAGAGGCTGCAGTTCCTCTATTGACCACTAGAGGCTGCAGTTCCTCTACTGACCACTAGAGGCTGCACAGTTCCTCTATTGACCACTAGAGGCTGCAGTCCTCTACTGACACTAGAGGCTGCAGTTCCTCTATTGACCGCTAAAATCCACAAATCCACAAAAGAAATGACTCTTTTGGGTGAACTGAGGAGCGTTTGGATCAAGTCCTGACTGGTTCTGCGACCAACTGATTTGCTGAGAAGAACAACCAACGTCCACTGACTGGACGTCCAGTCAACGTGTGGACAAAAGGACAGGAAGCCTCTGAGACATGGTCACATGTCCTGGATTCAGTGGGTCAGTGAGACACGCCAGCTAGTTAATCATCTGTCAGATGGACCAAAACAAGCAAAAACACCACGACACTTTGCACCCTGAAGGAAAAAATGAAAAAAAAAAAAACAGCCATTACAAAGCCTTCCTTCTAAAGATATTCCTGTCTTCACAATGAAGCCCCCCCCCCCCCCCCCCCCCCACCCCCCCCCAGACGGAGGCAGCAGCACACCTTCACAACAGGATGAGTGTGGAGTCCAGAAGGAAAGTGGTAAAAGAGTCCTGGACAAACACACCCTGAACATTCATGTCACTGGGGGGCCGGGGGGGGGGGGGGGGGGGGGGGGGGGGGGGGGGGGGGGGGGTCAAACAACACTCTGTTCAGGAGGAAAAAGGATTTCCTTGAGCGCTGGGCAGATATGAGCTCAGCAGACTTCTAAAACTGAACAAACAGGAAGAGGCTGAGCTGACTGGAGAGGAACTGGGATCTGAGCGGGACACCAGTTTACTGGACCGGTTATAAAAGAAAACAAAGATTTAAAAAAAAACTAGGGGTACACGATAACTATCGACCCAATAACTATCGGGCTGATAACAGGAAATTATGACGTCACCCCGATAACTCCAATATCACACAACGAATAGCCCCGATAACATTTATATTTCTGTCAACACAGCAGTGTCTCGCTCCCTCTGAGCCTTGAATGACCAGCAGTGAATGTTATGTTCAAGTGACGTCGGCATAATCAGAAAAACGATTACTCAATCAGGAAAATCAAGAATACCCCCTCATGCCAGAAAACAACTCGTTAACTCAGTCATAATTTTAGTAGTTGTTGACTTGAATTGATATTCGCAGTATTTTCCCCTCATGTTACACATAAAAAAGAAAAAATAGAAAAGGACTGAAAGAACGACTAGCAAAACAAGGGAACGGGGAATTTACGTTCCACCTTGAATGCAGCCTGCAGCACAGCGCTGATCACAACAAACATGGCGGCGTGGAACTTGGTTAAAGTTTCAGAAGAAGATAGTTTGGTGGTTATTTGTGACGAATCCTCCGAGTGAATTCTACGAGGAGGGAAGCACAAGCTTTAATACGTAAAACCTGATCAGCCACCTACAACATAACAATCACTTCCATGGAGTTTTGAAATCACGCTAACATGAGCTAACGGAAGCTAATGGAAGCTAACGCTAACGTGCTCCTCTCCTCTCCCTCATTCCTCTCATCTAAAGCTTCCATGAGATTAAAAAAAAATAAAACTACTGAAACTCATTTACTTTAATTAAAGGTATTAATTT
>JAGFBZ010001255.1:15000-37956 GCA_018398805.1 Hirundichthys speculiger | reverse complement strand
CAGTTCTGCTAGTCCTGGTTTCAGTTTGCTAGTCCTGGTTTCAGTTTGCTATTCCTGGTTTTCAGTTCTGCTAGTCCTGGTTTCAGTTCTGCTAGTCCTGGTTTCAGTTCTGCTAGTCCTGGTTTCAGTTCTCCAGTTTCGCTAGTCCTGGTTTTCAGTTCTGCTAGTCCTAGTTTTCAGTTCTGCTAGTCCTGGTTTCAGTTTCTGCTGGTCTTTGTTTCAGTTCTGCTTCCTCAGTTCTGCTAGTCCTGGTTCCAGTTCTGCTAGTCCTGGTTTCAGCTCTCTAGTCCTGGTTTCAGTTCTGCTGGTCTTTGTTTCAGTTCTCTAGTCTGGTTTCAGTTCTGTTCCTGGCTAGTCCTGGTTTCAGTCCAGTTTCCTGCTAGTCCTGGTTTCAGTCTCTGCTGGGTCCTGGTTTCAGTTCTGCTGGTTTGTTTCAGTTCTGCTGTCTGGTTTCAGTTCGTCTGGTTTCAGTTTTCAGCTCTGCTAGTCCTTTTTAGTTCTGCTGGTCTTGTTTCAGTTCTAGTCCTAGTTTCCTAGTCCTAGTTTCAGTTCTGCTAGTCCTGGTTTCAGTTCTGCTAGTCCCTGGTTTCCAGTTCTGCTGGTCTTTTGTTTCAGTTCTGCTAGTCCTGGTTTCTTCTGTAGTCCTGGTTTCAGTTCTGCTGGTTTGTTTCAGTTCTGCTAGTCCCTGTTTCAGTTCTGCTGGTCTTTGTTTCAGCTCTGCTAGCTTTTCAGGTTCTACTTTCCTGGTTTCTTTCTGCTAGTAGTCCTGGTTTCAGCTCTGCTAGTCCTGGTTTCAGTTCTGCTAGTCCTGGTTTCAGTCTGCTAGTCCTGGTTTCAGTTCTGCTAGTCTTTGTTTCAGTTCTCAGGCTCTATAGTCTGGTTTCAGTTCTGCTAGTCCTGGTTTCAGTTCTGCTAGTCCTGGTTCAGTTCTCTAGTCTGGTTCAGTTCTGCTAGTCCAGTTTCAGTTCTGCTAGTCCTGGTTTCAGTTCTGCTAGTCCTTCTGTTTCTTCTGCTCAGCTTGCTGTCCTGGTTCAGCTGCTAGTCGGTTTCAGTTCTGCTAGTCCTGGTTTCAGCTCCTCTAGTCCTGGTTTCAGTCTGCTAGTCCTGGTTTCAGTTCTGCAGTCCTGTTTCAGCTCCCTAGTCCTGGTTTCAGTTCTCTAGTCCTCAGTTTCTGCTAGTCCTGGTTTCAGCTCCTTGTCCTGGTTTCAGTTCTGCTAGTCCTGGTTTCAGCCTCTAGTCCTGGTTTCAGTTCTCTAGTCCTGGTTTCAGTTCGGCAGTCCTGGTTTCCTCTAGTCCTGGTTTCAGTTCTGCTAGTCCTGTTTCAGCTTCTGCGTCTGTTTCCTGCTAGTCCTGGTTTCAGTTCTGCTAGTCCTGGTTTCAGTTCTGCTAGTCCTGGTTTCAGCTCCTTAGTCCTGGTTTCAGTTCTCTAGTCCTGGTTTCAGCTCCTCTCCTGGTTTCAGTCTGCTTAGTCCTGGTTTCAGTTCTGCAGTCCTGGTTTCACTCTGCTAGTCCTGGTTTCAGTTCTGCTAGTCCCTGGTTTTTTCAGTCCTCCCTGGTTTCCAGTGTCTGCTAGTCCTGGTTTCAGTTCTCTAGCTAGTCCTGGTTTCAGCTCCTCTAGTCCTGGTTTCAGTTCTGCTAGTCCTGGTTTCAGTTCTCTAGTCCTGGTTCAGTTCTGCTAGTTCTGGTTTTTCAGCTCCTTAGTCCTGGTTTCAGTCTCTAGTCCTGGTTTTCAGGTCCTGCTGAGTAGTCCTGGTTTTCAGTTGCTAGTCTGGTTGCTAGTTTTCAGTTCCTGGTTTCAGTTCTGCTCAGTTCTTAGTCCTGGTTTCAGCTCCTCTAGTCCTGGTTTCAGTTCTGCTAGTCCTGGTTTCAGTTCTGCTAGTCCTGGTTTCGGTTCTCTAGTCTGGTTTCAGTTTTCAGCTCTGGCTGCTAGTCCTGGTTTCGGTTTCATCCTCTAGTCCTGGTTTCGTTCTGCTACTGGTTTCAGTTCTGCTAGTCCTGGTTTCAGTTCTGCTAGTCCTGGTTTTAGTTATGCTAGTCCTAGTTTCAGTTCTGCTAGTCCTGGTTTCAGTTCTGCTAGTCCTAGTTCTTCTGCTAGTCAGTCTGGTCAGTTGCTAGTCCTGGTTCCAGTTTGCTAGTCCTGGTTTCCAGTTCTCTAGTCCGGTTTCAGCTCTGCTAGTCCTGGTTCCAGTTCTGCTAGTCCTGGTTCCAGTTCTGCTAGTCCTGGTTTCAGCTCCTCTAGTCCTGGTTCCAGTTCTGCTAGTCCTGGTTTCAGTTCCTCTAGTCCTGGTTTCAGTTCTGCTAGTCCTGGTTTCAGTTCTGCTAGTCCTGGTTTCAGCTCCTCTAGTCCTGGTTTCAGCTCTGCTAGTCCTGGTTTCAGTTCTGCTAGTCCTGGTTTCAGCTCTGCTAGTCCTGGTTTCAGCTCCTCTAGTCCTGGTTTCAGCTCTGCTGGTCTTTGTTTCAGTTCTGCTAGTCCTGGTTTTCAGCTCCTAGTCCTGGTTTCAGTTTCTAGTCCTGGCAGTCCTCTAGTCCTGGTTTAGTTCCTGCTAGTCCTGGTTTCAGCTCCTCTATTCTTCAGTCTGCTGGGTTTCAGCTCTAGCTGGTTCTTCAGTTTCAGTTCTGCTAGTCCTGGTTTCAGCTCCTCTAGTCCTGGTTTCAGTCTCTAGTCTGGTTCAGTTCTGCTAGTCCTGGTTTCAGTTCTCTAGTCCTGGTTTCAGTTCTCAGCTGGTTTCTAGTCCTGGTTTCAGCTCTGCTCTAGTCTGGTTTTCAGCTCTCTAGTCCTGGTCAGTTTCTAGTCTGGTTTCAGTTCTGCTAGTCCTGGTTTCAGTTCTGCTATAGTCCGTTTCAGTCCTGGTTCAGTTCTAGTCCTGGTTCAGTTCTGCTAGTCCTGGTTTCAGTTCTGCTTAGTCTGGTTTCAGTTCTGCTAGTCCTGGTTCCAGTTTTCTGCTAGTCCTATCCTGGTTTCAGTTCTGCTAGTCCTGTTTCAGTTCTAGTTCTGCTAGTCCTGGTTTCAGCTCTCGCTAGTCCTGGTTTCAGTTCTGCTAGTCCTGGTTCCAGTTATAGTCCTGCTAGTCCTGGTTTCAGTTTCTGCTAGTCCTGGTTTTGCTCCTTTGCTAGTCTGGTTTCAGCGCTAGTCCTAGTTTCAGTTCTGCTAGTCTAGTTTCATTCTGCAGTCCTGGTTTCCAGTTCGGCTAGTCCTGGTTTCAGGTCCTAGTTTCAGTTCTAGTCCTGGTTTCAGTTCTGCTAGTCCAGTTTCTGCTAGTCCTAGTTAGTTTGCTGTCCTGGTTTCAGTTCTGCTATGGTTTCAGCTCTGCTAGTCCTTGTTTCAATTGCTAGTCCTGGTTTCAGCTCTGCTAGTCCTAGTTTCAGTTCTGCTAGTCCTGGTTCCAGTTCTGCTAGTCCTAGTTTCAGCTCTGCTAGTCCTGGTTCCAGTTCTGCTAGTCCTGGTTTCAGTTCTGCTAGTCCTGGTTTCAGTTCTGCTAGTCCTGGTTTCGGCTCCTCTAGTCCTGGTTTCAGTTCTGCTAGTCCTAGTTTCAGTTCTGCTAGTCCTGGTTTCAGTTCTGCTAGTCCTGGTTTCGGCTCCTCTAGTCCTGGTTTCAGTTCTGCTAGTCCTGGTTTCAGTTTTGCTGGTCCTGGTTTCAGTTCTGCTAGTCCTGGTTTCAGCTCTGCTATCCTGGTTTCAGTTCTGCTAGTTCCCTGGTTTCAGTTCTGCTAGTCTGGGTTTAGGCTCTGCTAGTCCTGGTTTCAGTTTTGCTAGTCCTAGGTTCCAGTTCTGCTATCCTGGTTTCAGTTCTGCTAGTCTGGTTTCAGTCTGATAGTCTGGTTTCAGTTCTCCTAGTCATGGTTTCAGTTCTGCTAGTCCTGGTTTCGGCTCCTCTAGTCCTGGTTTCAGTTCTGCTAGTCCTGGTTTCAGTTCTGCTAGTCCTGGTTTCGGCTCCTCTAGTCCTGGTTTCAGTTCTGCTAGTCCTGGTTTCAGTTTTGCTGGTCCTGGTTTCAGTTCTGCTAGTCCCGGTTTCAGCTCTGCTAGTCCTGGTTTCAGTTCTGCTAGTCCTGGTTTCAGTTCTGCTAGTCCTGGTTTCGGCTCCTCTAGTCCTGGTTTCAGTTTTGCTAGTCCTGGTTTCAGTTTCTGCTAGTCCTGGTTTCAGTTCTGCTAGTCCTGGTTTCAGTTTAGCCTTTCAGTTTCAGTTCTGCTAGTCCTGGTTTCAGTTTCAGTTCTGCAGTCCTGGTTTTCAGTTCTGCTAGTCCTGGTTTCAGCTCTCTGTCCTGGTTCTTAGTCCTGGTTTCAGTTCTGCTAGTCCTGGTTTCAGTTGCTAGTCCTGGTTTCAGTCTGCTGGTCTTTGTTTCAGTTCTGCTAGTCCTGGTTTCAGTTCTGATAGTCCTGGTTTCAGTTCTGCTAGTCCTGTTTCAGTTCTGCTAGTCCTGGTTTCTCTAGTCCTAGTTCAGCTAGTCCTAGTTTCAGTTCTGCTGTTTCAGTTCTGCTAGTCCTGTTTTCGTTCTGCTAGTCCTGGTTAAGTTCTGCTAGTCCTGGTTTCAGTTCTGCTAGTCTTTTCTCTAGTTCTGCTGGTCTTTGTTTCAGTTCTGCTAGTCCTGGTTTCAGTGATAGTCCTGGTTTCAGTTCTGCTGGTCCTAGTTCAGTTTCTGCTAGTCCTGGTTCAGTTCTGCTAGTCCTGGTTCAGTTCTGCTGGTCTTTGTTTCAGTTTCTGCTAGTCCTGGTTTCAGTTCAGTCCTGCTGGTTTTCAGTTCTGTAGTCCGGTTTCTTCTGCTCCTGGTTTCAGTTCTGCTGGTCTTTGTTTCATTTTCCTGGTTTCTTTGTTTCAGTTCTGCTAGTCCTCAGTCCTTTTCAGTTTCTGCTGGTCTTGTTTCAGTCCTGGTTTCAGTCTGCTATTTCAGTTCTGCTTTTCAGTTCTGCTAGTCCTTGGTTTCGTTTCAGTCTGCTAGTCCTGTTGTTTGCTTCAGTTCTGTTGTTTCATTTTGCTAGTCCTGGTTTCAGCTCTGCTAGTCCTGGTTTCAGTTTTTCTGCTAGCAGTCTTGTTTCAGTTCTGGCAGGGTTTCAGTTCTGCTAGTCCTGGGTTTGCTAGTCCTGGTTCAGTTTCCTAGTTTCAGTTCTGCAGTCCTGGTTTCAGTTTGCTCAGTTTCTTAGTCTGGTTTCAGTTCTGCTAGTCCTGGTTTGGTTTAGTTTTCAGTTCTGGTTTCAGTTTGGTTTCAGTTCTGGCAGGACTCGTTTCAGATGTTCTTTTCATTGTGACATTTAAAAAATTAGGATGTTTGAACAGATTTGATCAGACTAAATGTGAAGTCATATTAATTAGTATCATAGTTAGCATTAGCTTAGCCAGCCAAGCTAAACTAGATATCTGTCAGTGACGTGAGGCGGGCTGTAGAAACCTCTGGATGACATCACAGAGCGTTTCTGATTGAGGCAACGGTTCAGGTAGAAGGTGTCACCTCTAGCTACATCAAGATAACTAAAGGTGTTCCTCAGGGATCGGTCCTGGGACCACAACCTTGATGACGAGACTCACATACCCATTTTCATTTTTTATTCAGATGATGCTGTGGTATCCTGTCCTCCAGGATGGAGGACTGGAGCTCTGGACCCACTTCATCAACAACAAGCTTTTAATATCATTCTGAACACTTTGTGTGACGTAAGATTCGGCTTAAATGCCAACGAATCAAGATCAAAGCTCCTGGATCTCCACTTTTCAGGGTTCCAAGAAACCAGTCTACCATGGAGTTCTGGACCCAGTCTACCATGGAGTTCTGGACCCAGTCTACCACGGAGTTCTGGACCCAGTCTACCATGGAGCTCTGGACCCAGTCCTCCATGGAGTTCTGGACCCAGTCCTCCATGGAGTTCTGGACCCAGTCCTCCATGGAGTTCTGGACCCAGTCTACCATGGAGCTCTGGACCCAGTCTACCATGGAGCTCTGGACCCAGTCTACCATGGAGCTCTGGACCCAGTCCTCCATGGAGCTCTGGACCCAGTCTACCATGGAGTTCTGGACCCAGTCCTCCATGGAGCTCTGGACCCAGTCTACCATGGAGCTCTGGACCCAGTCTATCATGGAGCTCTGGACCCAGTCTACCATGGAGCTCTGGACCCAGTCCTCCATGGAGTTCTGGACCCAGTCTACCATGGAGCTCTGGACCCATGGAGTTCTGGACCAGTCTCCATGGAGTTCTGGAACCAGTCCACCATGGAGTTACCAGTCTACCAGGGAGTTCTGGAACCAGTCCTCATGGAGTTCTGGAACCAGTCCCACCATGGAGTTCTGAACCAGTCTACCATGGAGTTTCTGGACCAGTCCTCCATGGAGTTCTGGAAACCAGTCTACCATGGAGTTCTGGAACCAGTCTACCATGGAGTTCTGGACCCAGTCCTCCATGGAGTTCTGGAACCAGTCTACCATGGAGTTCTGGAACCAGTCTACCATGGAGTTCTGGAACCAGTCTACCATGGAGCTCTGGACCCAGTCCTCCATGGAGTTCTGGAACCAGTCCACCATGGAGTTCTGGAACCAGTCTACCATGGAGTTCTGGAACCAGTCCTCCATGGAGTTCTGGAACCAGTCCACCATGGAGTTCTGGACCCAGTCTACCATGGAGTTCTGGAACCAGTCCTCCATGGAGTTCTGGAACCAGTCTACCATGGAGTTCTGGAACCAGTCTACCATGGAGTTCTGGAACCAGTCCTCCATGGAGTTCTGGAACCAGTCTACCATGGAGTTCTGGACCAGTCTACCAGTCTGGAAACCATGAGTTCTGGAACAGTCTACCATGGAGTTCTGGAACCAGTCTCCATGGAGTTCTGGAACCAGTCCTCCATGGAGTGTTTCTGGAACCACTACCATGGAGTTCTGGAACCAGTCTACCATGGAATTCTGGAACCAGTCCTCCATGGAGTTCTGGAACCAGTCCACCATGGAGTTCTGGACCCAGTCTACCATGGAAGTCCTCATGGAGTTCTCCTCCATGGAGTTCTGGAACCAGTCTACCATGGAGTTCTGGAACCAGTCTACCATGGAAGCTCTGGAACCAGTCTACCAGCTCTGGACCATGGAGTTCTGGAACCAGTTACCATGGAATTCTGGAACCAGTCCTCCATGGAGTTCTGGAACCAGTCCACCATGGATGGAGTTCCTGGAGTTCTGGACCCAGTCCTCCATGGATTCTGGAACCAGTCTACCATGGAGCTCTGGACCCAGTCTACCATGGAGTTCTGGAACCAGTCTACCATGGAATTCTGGAACCAGTCCTCCATGGAGTTCTGGAACCAGTCCACCATGGAGTTCTGGACCCAGTCCTCCATGGAGTTCTGGACCCAGTCTACCACGGAGTTCTGGACCCAGTCCTCCATGGAGCTCTGGACCCAGTCTACCATGGAGTTCTGGACCCAGTCTACCATGAAGCTCTGGAACCAGTCCAGATCATTGTCACTGAAAGCCTCTCTGGTTAAATAAACCATTAATTTCCCCCTGGAGGGATCAATAAAGTTTATCTTATCTTAAACATTAAATAAAACAAAAATAGTTTTTCCATCTTTGATTTTTCAAACCTGTCTCTGTCTGTATTGTCCAGCTGATACACCTGTAATATTGTTCACGTGCAGGTGTGTCCAGCTGTGAGTTTTAACATCACTTTCTGAAATCTCCCCTAAATCAACTTTAATTCATTGGTTTTGTGAACCTCTAAAGTTCTGTTTGCAGGGCTTCACCTGGATTTACCTGTCATGACTCACTGTCTGTTTCTCAATGGTGCGCAGGTTTGAACCACACCTGAGCACTCGGGCGTGTCGTCGGCATGACGACGGCCGGCTCGGCCAGTGATTGGCCACCTGTAGCAGAACCGGGGCGGTACCGCAGAGCGAGCTGCTGCAGGGAACATTCCAGGTGTCGTCGTCAGGTTCTCACATGAACGAACACACCTGTACAGGAGTGAAGAATGCAGTTGAGTAACAGCAGTTACCTGCCCGTTTGTGTTCCCATGCTCCGCTTTTCACGCTTCGCTTTCGCAACTTTGCGTTTGTTAGAAGCAGAAAATGTGCAGAAAGTCATGTGATACCTGATATGAGACAATAGAATATAAAACTTTCTTTTATATCGTTGCAAATTTTACATCACAATTTTCTTTTCTTTTTTTTTTTTTTTACATCAAATTAAACTGTTTTGTCTTAAAAACATAAAATATGCAGAATTCCAACATCTTGTAAAATCACAACTCTCAAAATAACTTTTTAACATTAAAATTGTGAACGTTTTTGTAGAAAAATCACAAATTTCACAACATTGAAACTTTTTCTCGTAGAAAACAAAATATTGTCATCAAACATCAAATTTTACAAAATCAACTTTGACTTTTTGACGTTAAATCTCAAAGATTTTACACAATCATGACTTTGAATTTAGAACTTTTGCAGAATTTGCACATTTTTGTTCAAAAAACTTTGAATTTCTGTTGTGAGACTGAACATTTTTGATGTAAAATAGTGAATTTTTATCCTGAAATCAAACATCCAGGTGAACTGGAACACCTGAGTCTGGATGTTGGTTCAGAGAAGAAGAAGAGAAAGAAAGAAGAGAGAAATTGTAACGAACGACAAATTGGATAGTGTCATTTATATTGGTATTATTGGTGTTATTGATATTATTGTATTATTGGTATTATTGGTATTATTGGTGTCATGGGTATATTGGTGGTGAATTATTGGTATTATTGGTTTATTGATTGTGTATTATTCTTATTGGTGTTATTGTATTATTGGTATTATGGGTTATTGGTGTCATTGGTATTATTGGTATTATTGGTGTTATTGTGTATTGGTATTATGGTTATTGGTATTTATTGGTGTTATTGGTATTTTGGTATTATTGGTGTTATTGGTGTTATTGGTATTATTGGTGTCATTGGTATTATTGGTATTATTGGTGTTATTGATATTATTGATATTATTGGTATTATTGGTATTATTGGTGTCATTGGTATATTGGTATTATTGGTGTTATTGATATTATTGGTATTATTGATATTATTGGTGTCATTGGTATTATTGGTATTGGTGTTATTGATATTATTGATATTATTGGTATTATTGGTGTTATTGGTGTCATTGGTATTATTGGTATTATTGGTGTTATTGATATTATTGGTATTATTGGTGTTATTGGTGTCATTGGTATTATTGGTATTATTGATGTTATTGGTATTGTTATATTGGTGTTATTGGTGTTATTGGTATTATTGGTGTTATTGGTATTATTGGTATTATTGGTATATAGGTGTTATTGGTGTTATTGATATAATTGGTGTCATTGGTATTATTGGTGTTATTGATATTATTGATTTTATTGGTATTATTGGTGTTATTGGTGTCATTGATATTATTGGTATTATTGGTGTTATTGATATTATTGGTATTATTGGTATTATTGGTGTTATTGGTGTCATTGGTATTATTGGTATTATTGGTGTTATTGATATTATTGGTATTATTGGTGTTATTGGTGTTATTGGTATTATTGGCATTATTGTTGTTATTGGTGTTGTTGGTGTTATTGATGTTATTGGTATTATTAATAGTAATGGTATTATTGGTGTTATTGGTGTTATTGGTGTTATTGGTATTATTGGTGTTATTGGTGTTATTGGAGTTATTGGTATTATTGGTGTTATTGGTATTATTGGTGTTATTGGTGTTATTGGAATTATTGGTGTTATTGGTATTATTGATATTAATGATATTATTGGTGTTATTGGTATTACTGGTATCATTGGTGTTATTGCTGTTATTGGTATTATTGGTGTTATTGGTGTTATTGGAGTTATTGGTATTATTGGTGTTATTGGTATTATTGGTGTTAATGGTGTTATTGGTATTATTGATATTAATGATATTATTGGTGTTATTGGTATTATTGGTATCATTGGTATTATTGTGTTATTGGTGTTATTGGTTATTGGTTGGTTATTGGAGTTATTGGAATTATTGGTGTTATTGGTATTATTGGTGTTATTGGTGTTTTTGGTTATTATTGATATTAATGATATTATGGTGTTATTGGTATTATTGGTGTTATTGGTATTATTGGTATTATTGGTGTTATTGGTGTTATTGGTTATTGGCGTTATTTTGTTATTGGTGTTGTTGGTGTTATTGATGTTATTGGTGTTATTATTATTATTGGTGTTATTGATATTATTGGCGTTATTGTTGTTATTGGTGTTGTTGGTGTTATTGATGTTATTGGTATTATTAATAGTAATGGTTTATTGGTGTTATTGGTGTTCTTGGTGTTATTGGTATTATTGGTGTATTGGTGTTATTGGTTAGTTATTGGTATTATTGGTGTTATTGGGTATTATTGTGGTGTTATTGGATTGGGTTATTGGTGTTATTATTGGTGTTATTGGTATTATTGATATTTGTAATTGTATATTATTGGTTGTTATTGGTATTATTGGTATTCATTGGTGTTATTGGTGTTATTGGTATTATTGGTATTATTGGTGTTATTGGTGTTATTGGTATTATTGGGTATTATTCTTGGTATTATGGTATATTATTGATATTATATTGATGTTATTGGTGTTATTGGGTTATTGGGTTATTGGTAGTTATTGGTATTATTGGTGTTCATTGGTATTATGGTGTTATTGGTGTTATTGGTATTATTGATATTAATGATATTATTGGGTGTTATTGGCATTATTGGTATTATTGGTATTGTCGTTATTGTTGGTTGTATTGGTGTTATTGGTATTATTGGTGTTATTGGTATTATTGGTGTTATTGTTATTGGTGTTATTGGTGTTATTGGTATTATTGATATTATTGGTATTCAATTATTGGTATTGGACAACTAAAAACTGTTTGAAGTTGAGGTGTCATGTGATTAATCTCTTCCTTATAGTTTGAGTTTGCACCACAACCAGAGCAGCTCACGTTCTGGTCCTGGTTCTGGACTGAGATTAAACTTTTCAGCGCTCCATGTGGGTCTACGTGAAGTTATGTCACATCTAATACATGCTGATGTAACTTGGGGGGGGGGGGGGGGGGTGGCAGAAAACTGACAAAGCCGGTTTCTCTGATTCAGGACTCTGGTCCTCAGGTGTCAGATTCTGATTCTCGACATACGTGACGCTGAACTGACTGACCTTCACGTGTGGTTGGATCCAGATGTTGGAGGAGATGAGTCCAGATGTTTGGAGCTTCACTGCATCTCCATGTGAGCGTGGGGACATTGGGAACGAGGTCCACAGAGGCCCCTGGTGGACAGTCTGGACCTCACAGGGACTCGTCCACAGAGGCCCCTGGTGGACAGTCTGGACGTCACAGGGACTCGTCTGCTTCAACAGTCCAACACGTTTGGACTGTGTAAATCGTGTAAATGTTCGTGTCCCTGAACCACCTCGCCGTCTCCTGAGCCGTCCCTCATCCTGGAGGCTGGACTGAAGTCTCAGCTGTCAGTCATCCTCTAAATACTCTTCAACATCAGTAAAGTAGTTGGTTTTCTGCTGACTCATGTTCAAACACTAAATCTGTCCAGAAACCACTCAGAGCTCCAGCAGCCTGATTGATCTGTTGAGCTGGTTTGGGTTTTTTTATCCAGCAGATTCACTCGTAGATGAGAACTGTTTGATGCTTCCTCCTCGCTGAAGGGAACCCTGGAGCATCATCTATCTATGACCTGTGGCGCCCCCTTCAGGCCACCGAACCCTACACCTCATAAAGAGCCACTAAACTCCTTAAAATAACTCCAAAATGAAACGGAGGGGACACGAATCTGTAACTCTGACATGATTAAAACGATCTAACACCAGTGAGTCAGAGTTAAAGTCAGTATTCGCTTTAAAGAATTTTATCATAATATGAGGAAACTTTATCCTCAGATGAACCACAACATGATTTTCTTCATGTTGTTATTTCTTCAACAAAAATAAAGGAGGTGGTGGAGTCTTTAAAAACTGCAACCAGGAGCTGCTGATCATCAACCCTGAAGACCTGAGAAGACCTCCATCAAAGACCTCCATCAAAGACTTCCATCAAAGACCTCCATCAAAGACTGCCATCAAAGACCTCCACCAAAGACCTCCACCAAAGACCTCCATCAAAGACCTTAACCAAAGACCGCTATCAAAGACCTTCACCAAAGACCTCCATCAAAGTCCTCCACCAAAGACCGCCATCAAAGTCCTCCACCAAAGACCTCCCTTAAAGACCTCCACCAAAGACCTCCATCAAAGACCTCCACCAAAGACCTCCATCAAAGACCTCCACCAAAGACCTCCACCAAAGACCTCCATCAAAGACCTCCACCAAGACCTCCATCAAAGACCTCCATCAAAGACCTCCACCAAAGACCTCCATCAAAGACCTCCACCAAAGACCTCCATCAAAGACCTCCACCAAAGACCGCCATCAAAGTCCTCCACCAAAGACCTCCACCAAAGACCTCCACCAAAGACCTCCATCAAAGACCTCCATCAAGGACCTCCATCAAAGACCTCCACCAAAGACCTCCATCAAAGACCACCAAAGACCTCCACCAAAGACCTCCATCAAAGACCTCCACCAAAGACCTCCATCAAAGACCTCCATCAAAGACCTCCATCAAAGACATCCATCAAAGACTTCCATCAAAGACCTCCATCAAAGACCTCCATCATAGACCTCCATCAAAGATTCCATCAAAGACCTCCACCAAAGACCTCCACCAAAGACATCCACCAAAGACCGCCATCAAAGACCTCCATGATATACCTTCAACAAAAACCTCCATCAAAGACCTTCACCAAAGACCTCCATCAAATACCTCCATCAAAGACCACCATCAAAGACCTCCATGATAGACCTTCAACAAAAACCTCCATCATAGACCTTCACCAAAGACCTCCATCAAATACCGCCATCAAAGACCTCCATCAAAGACCTCCACCAAAGACCGCCATCAAAAACCTCCATCAAAGACCTCCACCAAAGACCTTCAACAAAAACCTCCACCAAAGACCGCCATCAAAGACCTCCACCAAAGACCTCCACCAAAGACCTCCATCAAAGACCTCCACCAAAGACTGCCATCAAAGACCTTAACCAAAGACAGCTATCAAAGACCTCCATCAAAGACCTCCATCAAAAACCTCCATCAAAGATTCCATCAAAGACCGCCATCAAAGACCATCACCAAAGACCTCTATCAAATACCTCCATCAAAAACCTCCATCAAAGATTCCACCAAAGACCGCTATCAAAGACCTTCACCAAAGACTGCCATCAAAGACCTCAACCAAAGACCTCTATCAAAGACCTCCATCAGAGACCTCCATCAAAGACCTCCATCAAAGACCTCCATCAAAGACCTCCATGATAGACCTTCAACAAAAAACCTCCATCAAAGACCTTCACCAAAGACTGCCATCAAAGACCTTAACCAAAGACCTCTATCAAAGACCTCCATCAGAGACCTCCATCAAAGACCTCCATCAAAGATTCAATCAAAGACCTCCACCAAAGACCGCCATCAAAGTCCTTATCAAAGACCTTCACCAAAGACTTCCATCAAAGACCTTAACCAAAGACCTCTATCAAAGACCTCCATCAGAGACCTCCATCAAAGACCTCCATCAAAGACCTCCATGATAGACCTTCAACAAAAACCTCCATCCAGAAACAAAGACTCCATCAAAGACCTTAACCAAAGAACCTCCTATCAAAGACCTCCATCAGAGACCTCCATCAAAGACCTCCATCAAAGATTCAATCAAAGACCTCCACCAAAGACCGCCATCAAAGTCCTTATCAAAGACCTTCACCAAAGACCGCCATCAAAGACCTTAACCAAAGACCTCTATCAAAGACCTCCATCAGAGACCTCCATCAAAGACCTCCATCAAAGACCTCCATCAAAGACCTCCATGAAATACCTCCATCAAAAACCTCCATCAAAGACCTCCACCAAAGACCTCCATCAAAGACCTTAACCAAAGACCTCCATCAAAGACCTCCACCAAAGACCTCCATCAAAGACTTCCACCAAAGACCGCCATCAAAGACCCCCATCAAAGACCTTAACCAAAGACCTCCATCAAAGACCTCCACCAAAGACCTCCATCAAAGACCTCCACCAAAGACCTCCACCAAAGACCTCCACCAAAGACCACCATCAAAGACCTCCACCAAAGACCGCCACCAAAGACCTCCATCAAAGACCTTAACCAAAGACCGCTATCAAAGACCTCCACCAAAGACCTCCATCAAAGACCTCCACCAAAGACCTCCATCAAAGACCTCCATCAAAGACCTTAACCAAAGACTGCCATCAAAGACCTCACCAAGCTGCCATCAAAGACCTTACCTCCAAAGACCTCATCAGAGACCTCCATCAAAGACCTCCATCAATCAAAGACCTCCATCAAAGACCTTTCAAAGACCTCACCAAAGACCGCCATCAAAGACCTTAACCAAAGACCTCTATCAAAGACCTCCATCAAAGACCTCCATCAAAGACCTCCATCAAAGACCTCCATCAAAGACTCCAAAGACCTCCATCAAAAACCTCCATCAAAGACCTCCACCAAAGACCTCCATCAAAGACCTTAACCAAAGACCTCCATCAAAGACCTCCACCAAAGACCTCCATCAAAGACTTCCACCAAAGACCGCCATCAAAGACCCCATCAAAGACCTCCACCAAAGACCTCCACCAAAGACCTCCACCAAAGACCACCATCAAAGACCTCCATCAAAGACCTCCATCAAAGACCGCCACCAAAGACCTCCACCAAAGATCAAAGACCTTAACCAAAAGACCTCATCAAAGACCTCCATCAAAGACCCCACCAAAGACCTCCATCAAAGACCTTTCCAAAGACCAAAGACCTCCATCAAAGACCTCCACCAAAGACCACCTCAAAGACCTCCATCAAAGACCTCACCAAAAGACCACCAAAGACTCCATCAAAGACCTCCACCAAAGACCACCAAAGACCTCCAAAGACCTCAAAGACCTTAACCAAAAGACCAAAACCTCATCAAAGACCTCAAAGACCCTCCACCAAAGACCTAACCAAAGACCAAAGACCTCCACCAAAGCCATCAAAGACCTCCATCAAAGACCTTAACCAAAGACCGCTATCAAAGACCTCCACCAAAGACCTCCATCAAAGACCACCATCAAAGACCTCCATCAGAGACCTCCATCCATCCATTCATCATCCATCCATTGGAGTTTAACATTTTACAGTAAGAAAATGTATTTAAAAATGGAAAACATTGAAGACAGGTGTCAATCTCCACCAGAACCAGGTTTGGAGAAACCCAAACAGTGTTCCAGCAGAAACACCTCATCCCCACCGTCAGGCACTGGAACTATGCTGTCAGAACGTTGCAGGAACTTTGGTGAAACGATTTTAAGAACACTGCTGGAACGTCAGTGAAACACTGGAAGAATGTTATCAGATCTTCATTGGAACATTGCTGAAGTGTTGCTGGAATACTGGTGGAAAACTGGTGGAACACTGGTGGAACGTTGATGGAACTTTGTTGGAACATTGCTGGAGCAACATCAGGACAACTGTCCATGCCAGCAGATCCAGAAGAAGACTGAACTGAACTGAACCAGGACAGTTTCCAGGAGAAAACCTCTTCGGTCTAAAAAGAACATGGAAGCAGGACTGATGTTCACTAACCTGCATCAGAGAAAACCGTCAACATCCTCTGGACAGGTGAGACCAGAGACCAGAACCAGGTTTGGAGGAGACCAGCAGGAGCACCTTGGACCTACTGACAAGCATGGTGGTGGAGGGATGATGGTCTGGGCTGGTTTTGACCATGAACTCCTCTGTTCACCAGAGTATCAGAGACAGATGTGAGTCCACTGGTCTCACAGCGGATGACTGGCTGGAACTGGGTCATGTGACAGGACGATGACCCAAACACAGCAGCAGATCGACATCAGAGCAGATGAACCAGAGAAGAATCAAGGTTCTGGAAGGTTCTAGTCAACGTCCAGACCAGAACGTGACTGAGCAGCTGTAGTGGACCTTCAGAGACCCGTGGAGGAGTAAAGAGGGATGGACCAGAACTCCTCCAGAACCGTCTGAGAGACTGAAGTGGATCTGCTGAGGGTTTCAGTTGTTCAAACGAACACTGGCGCAGTGGAAAAGTGATTTCTGTTCATCTGAGGTCAGATTTGGACATTTTTACTGTTTTATACACTGTTGTTGTTTTTTACAGACAAACAGTATAAAAAAAACACAGAAACAGAAGCTTATTATACATTTTCCTCATTGTGGTATCAGATAACATTCTCAAAGACAGTTTAATCTTTAAATCCATAAACTTAAATTGTCCTACATATAAACCTATAAACCATAAATACAGATTGGTGTTTGTAGTTCTCTCTACTGTCCAGCAGGTGGAGCTGTTTCTTCCTCACGTCATGATGAAGGTTCCTGATGAAACCAGGTGGAGAATCACTGGCTGATACTAATCAATGATCATTAATATGACATCACGTTCATTCTGATCAGATCGAACCCAAACAGACTTTGTTCAAGTGTTTGTTTTCATGTTGTGATCGTGACTTGATGGATTTTCTGTCTGCAGACATTTCATTGTGTTGTTGACTGTAAGTTAACTTACACATGAACAACGAACTAAATCTGATCTGATCTGATCTGATCTGATCTGATCTGATCTGATCTGATCTGATCTGATCTGATTTGATCTGATCTGATCTGATCTGATCTGATCTGATCTGATCTGATCTGATTGATCTGATCTGATCTGATCTGATCTGATCTGATCTGATCTGATCTGATCTGATTTGATTTGATCTGATCTGATCTGATTTGATCTGATTTGATCTGATCTGATCTGATCTGATCTGATCTGATCTGATCTGATCTGATCTGATCTGATCTGATCTGATCTGATTCTGATCTGATCTGATTTGATCTGATCTGATCTGATCTGATCTGATTGATTTGATCTGATCTGATCTGATCTGATGATTTGATTTGATTTGATTTGATTTGATTGATTTGATTTGATTTGATTTGATCTGATCTGATCTGATCTGATCTGATCTGATCTGATTTGATTTGATTTGATCTGATCTGATCAGATCTGGTCTGATCTGGTTGATGTGTTTTACTGACGCTTCGAAACAACTTACGACAAAACCGGTTCAAAGTTGCAGTTTTGATGAGGACAGAAAGTTGAAATTGAAAACAAAATTCACACTTTTACAACATAAATATGTAATTTCATGTGAAAAAGTTGCGATTTTGTGAAAATAATTATTTTACAACAAAAACTTGCAGAATTAAAGGCTGATTTATGCTTCTGCTAGCAGATGCTACACAGGCTAGGCGCGTGTTTATCTTTATTATTGTTTGCGTTGCTTTGTAATTCAACCACCAGCCACTAGATGGTAGTGCTAAGTTTCTTTTTGTTTTCTTACTTATCAATCAATCAATCAATCAATAACTTTATGTTACTTATGCAGCTCACACACCCTAATGGAACAAAATAAAGTCTAACTGACATGTGATTGTTAATGTTGAGCATCAGTTCGTTTTTTTTTTGTTTTTTTTTAAACAAAGATTGCAGCAAACTTTCGCTCAACCCGATTTGAAGAAGACGAAGAACTAGTGGTGGAAATATTGACATTTAACCAACTGCGCCTTTTCCTCTCATGTGTTTTCCGGACAGTAAATCTCACCGGAGTATTAGTAATACTATTAGAAATAGTTTCTGTCAAAAAAAATACATTAAAAGAGGAACAAATATAAACAAGGCTCGTGGGTCAATCTGTGGACTTGTAGCTGTGGATCTTGGTTCTGGATCAGGAGTCACTGGTTCCAGGTCTCCCTTTAATCCAGCTGACTGACTTCACCCCAGTCACTGAATCTAAATAATAAGTTAATTACTGTAATAAATAAGTGGTTAAACATTTTTTTGTTTTTCCATTCGGTTTTTTGTTTAACATATTTTAATTTTCGTCATAACATGTTTGTTCCATTTGATCTTATTTGTGTTTGTTTTTTGATGTGAGGAATAAAAAAAAAAAAACGTCTGTAACGCCGGTAAAAAATAAATAAATAATAATAAATAAACTACGCTTCCCACAATCCTTTGCTTGTTCCGTTTCCACTCATTCCATCCCTAAGATGGCGGACCGGCGGCGGCGGAGGAGGCGCGCGTCCCAGGACAGCGAGGACGACGACGAGTCCGGCTCGGGTTCGGACAGCGGGAGGTCGGGTTCCCCCGCCACGAAGAGCCGAGGGAGAGAACCGGACCAGGCGGAGGCGGTGGTGACCCGAACCGAGCCGAAGAGCGACGTGGAGTCCGAGTGTGTGAGTAGCTGCCGTCGGCTAGCCGCCGTTAGCTCCCCGGTCTCAGACACGAACCGCCGCTGCGAGAAACTTCCGCGGGAGACGTGGGCTCCTCCGAGACCCGCGTGGCTGCGGGGGGTGGTGGGGGTGGTGGGGGGGGCACGTCGCCGCTCGGCTCACCGGTGGTTAGAACCGGTTCTGTGGGCTCTGGTGTCTCTAACGAAACTGGCTCCGTTATACCAGCCTGCTGGTCCGGTAGATGTGGACGGGTTTCCCGGCTGGAACCGCGGTTCCGTCCGGGCCGGAGAGCTTCCGGGACGTGTCACGTTCTTCCGCGCACAGTCGGTCGACTGAGTTCTCCATTTCTGCACCGGAGAGTCCGGACCACCGGACGCCGGGTTGGCTGAAACCGCGCGGACACCAGATGTGACGGAACACCGGTTCCTGCGGGTCAGTGCGGGCCGGAACCGGATCTGGACCCCCCAGCGAGGGGCAGGCTGGAGCACCGGACTGGGGTCGCGGCCCCCAGACCCTCACCGGGGGGCCCTGACCCCCACCGGGGGCCCCTGCCTGGACTGTCTGACACGTGACCAGGAACTGAAGTTAAACCAACACGCGTGACCCGGTAACCGTGACTCTGGTCCCGGCTGATGTTCGGGACCAGGACGGTTGAGAGGAAACGAACCGGGTTTATATAAAACCAAAATAACGGAACCGTTGGTTTGATGCGTTAAACGTTCCTGAAAACATCAGCTCCTGTTTGATGACATCAGCACATCTGTAAACATCTGGATCAGGCTGATGTTCATCATGGTGGACCTCCTCCTCCTCTTCTAACATCTGTAAACATCTGGATCAGGCAGATGTTCATGGTTGAGCTCCTCTTCTTCTAACATCTGTAAACAGCTGGATCAGGCTGATGTTCATGGTTGAGCTCCTCTTCTTCTAACATCTGTAAACAGCTGGATCAGGCTGATGTTCATCATGGTGGAGCTCCTCTTTTTCTAACATCTGTAAACATCTGGATCAGGCTGATGTTCATCATGGTGGAGCTCCTCTCTTCTAACATCTGTAAACATCTGGATCAGGCTGATGTTCATCATGGTGGAGCTCCTCTTCTTCTAACATCTGTAAACATCTGGATCAGGCTGATGTTCATCATGGTGGAGCTCCTCTTCTTCTAACATCTGTAAACATCTGGATCAGGCTGATGTTCATCATGGTGGAGCTCCTCTTCTTCTAACATCTGTAAACATCTGGATCAGGCTGATGTTCATCATGGTGGAGCTCCTCCTCTTCTTCTAACATCTGTAAACATCTGGATCAGGCTGATGTTCATCATGGTGGAGCTCCTCCTCTTCTTCTAACATCTGTAAACATCTGGATCAGGCTGATGTTCATCATGGTGGAGCTCCTCCGCTTCTAACATCTGTAAACATCTGGATCAGGCTGATGTTCATCATGGTGGAGCTCCTCCTCCTCTTCTAACATCTGTAAACATCTGGATCAGGCTGCTGTTCATCATGGTGGAGCTCCTCCTCTTCTTCTAACATCTGTAAACGTCTGGATCAGGCTGATGTTCATCATGGTGGAGCTCCTCCTCTTCTAACATCTGTAAACGTCTGGATCAGGCTGATGTTCATCATGGTGGAGCTCCTCTTCTAACATCTGTAAACATCTGGATCAGGCTGATCATCATGGTGGAGCTCCTCTTCTTCTAACATCTGTAAACATCTGGATCAGGCTGATCATCATGGTGGAGCTCCTCCTCTTCTTCTAACATCTGTAAACATCTGGATCAGGCTGATGTTCATCATGGTGGAGAGCTCCTCTTCTTCTAACATCTGTAAAACATCTGGATCAGGCTGATGTTCATCATGGTGGAGCTCCTCCTCTTCTTCTAACATCTGTAAACATCTGGATCAAGCTGATGTTCATCATGGTGGAGCTCCTCCTCTTCTTCTAACATCTGTAAACAGCTGGATCAGGCTGATGCTCATCATGGTGGAGCTCCTCCTCTTCTTCTAACATCTGTAAACATCTGGATCAGGCTGATGTTCATCATGGTGGAGCTCCTCCTCTTCTTCTAACATCTGTAAACATCTGGATCAGGCTGATGTTCATCATGGTGGAGCATCTCTTCTAACATCTGTAAACATCTGGGGAGCGAGGAGACCAGCTGCTGGAGTTTCAGATGAACGTCGTCCCGTCCTGGTCTGGTCCAGGATTCTAGCTGATCATCAGTCCTGGACCTTCACTGCTGGACTTCTCCAGATGCTCCAGATGTTTTCTGCTGGTCACAGGTCTGGACTGCAGTCAGACCAGTTCAGCAGCTGGATCTTCTCCTGTGATGATCCAGTCTGTGGTTCAGGTCTTCCCTGAAAGAGACGTTGTCTGGATGGAGCAGATGTTGCTCTGAAACCTCTCCAGATGTTCCAACTGTCTAACAGCTGGATGGTTCCTCTCTTCAGTCTGCAGGTCCATGGTTGGTCCATCTGACCTCAGAACAGTTTTATCTTAGATGATCTTTGGTCCAGAGGAGACGCTGGTGGTTCTGGACGGTGTCCACATGTGTCTTCTTCTCTGGTGGTCCAGCTTTGACCTGCATCAGTGGTTCCTGGAACAGTTCCTGAGTCCATCAGGAGACAATCAGGTCTGAGGACCTGAAGACCTCCTCCATCCTGGTCCCCTGAACACAGAGATGATGTCGTGGACTGTAGGTGGACTTCTGTCCATCCGTCCACCTCTGAAATGTCCCTGTCGTCTCCAGTCACGTGACTGACCTGATAATTAACCTGATTAGTTGTTAAATGATCCTTGGTTGGTTTTTGATTTAATTTAATTTAATTTAATTGTTTCTGCCAACGCTGCCCCCTAGTGGTGAAAATTAATATCACCCTGATAATGATAATAAAGGTCACGGGGTCAAATGAAGAATGAAAAGGAAACCTGCTGGCTGGAAGCAGAAACTCTTCAGTGATTCATAAAAACGTTTTTATGCGTAAATATAGTTCAGCGACGCTGGCGGCCGTAGACGGAAGTTAAAATGTTTCAGACTCTTCAGTTAATAATTTAGAGGTTCTGTTTTTCTGAAACCAGGGGTCCAGTAGTTGTTGGGTCAAAGCTCAGAGATGATGCCTGGATGCCTGGATGGTGGTCCGGAGGGGGGGGCTGGTCCCCTGGTGGTCCGGAGGGGGCGGAGCGTCGGTCCCGGGGGTCGGGGGGGGCGGAGCGTCGGTCCCGGTGGTCCGGAGGGGGCGGAGCGTCGGTCCCGGGGGTCCGGAGGGGGCGGAGCGTCGGTCCCGGGAGTCCGGAGGGGGGGTGGTCCCGGGGGTCCGGAGGGGGGCTGAGCGTGGTCCCGGGGGTCCGGAGGGGGAGCGTCGGTCCCGGTGGGGGGGGGGGGTCGGTCCGAGGGGGAGCGCGGTCCCGGGGGTCCGGAGGGGGCGGGGGTCGGTCCCGGTGGTCGGTCGGTCCCGGGGTCGGAGGGGCCGAGGGGTCGGTCCCGGTGGTCCGGAGGGGGCGGATGGTCCCGGTACGGGCCGAGTGTCGGTCCCGGGGGTCCGGAGGGGGCGGGGGTCGGTCCCGGGGGTCGGAGGGGGCGGAGCGTCGGTCCCGGTGGTCCGAGGGGGCGGGGGTCGGGGGGGTCCGGAGGGGGCGAGCGTCGGTCCGGAGGGGGCGGAGCGGTCCGGAGGGGGCGGAGCGTCGGTCCCGGTGGTCCGGAGGGGGCGGAGAGTCGGTCCGGGGGGTCAGGAGGGGGCGAGAGGTCGGTCCGGAGGGGGCGGGGTCGGTCCGGGGTCAGGAGGGGGCGGAGCGTCGGTCCCGGGGGTCCGGAGGGGGCGGGGGGTCCGGGGGTCCGGGGGGCGGAGCGTCGGTCCCGGGGTCCGGAGGGGGCGGAGTCCGGTGGTCAGGTGGGGGAGCGTCGGTCCCGACATGGTCCCGGTGGTCCGGAGGGGGCGGAGCGTCGGTCCCGACCTGGTCCCGGTGGTCCGGAGGGGGCGGGGCGTCAGTCCTGGGGGTCCCAGAGTTCCAGTGTGTCCAGTCTGAAGACAGACAGTCTTGATGTCCAACAGTAATGTCTCGTCTGCAGCTCTGATGTTTGTGTCTCGTTCTTGTCGTTGCAGGAGAGCGAAGATGAAGCAGGAGAAGGTAAGACTCCTCCTCCTCAGCACCTGTCCAGGTGCTCGGCTGGCGGGCGGCGCCGTGTCCAGGTTTGTGGTCCAGGTTTGTCCAGCAGCTGCAGACTCACGCTGTCTCTCTGTCTCACCAGCCGTCAATGCTGATTAATCGGATTAATCGCTACGACAGCGCCGATTAATCCAGAAGAGAACGGGTCACACGATTAATCGGAGGATTAATGAATCCTGCGTTCTGGGGGGGGGGGATGTGGGTCAGCGATTAATCGCGGTTAATCAGGGAAATAATGCAATTAATCGCGATTAAAATTGTTGTCCAGCCCTCGTTTTTAAACAGAAGTTGTTTGTTTCTTCAGGGGGGGGACGAGGAGGAGGAGGGATTCAGCGAGGAAGACGCTCAGGTAGCGACCGGCGAGCCCAAACCTGCTGCTGCTGATGGTCCGACACCAGGAGAGGAGGAGGAGAAGGAGGAGGAGCAGGGGGAGGAGG
>JAGFBZ010001255.1:0-12500 GCA_018398805.1 Hirundichthys speculiger | reverse complement strand
CCAGGATGTGGCTCGACTCAGTCTGGCCAGACAGAACTGGAGCCAGAGTCCGACGCCGTATGTTCGCTCTGAGATGAGAGGTGAGTCCCCCCCCCCCCCCACCCCCCCCCCCACCCCCCCCAAACCCCCGCCGCCGCATCACGCCGCCTTTATTTGTTTTAAAAACTGCGTCTCCAGTTAAACCAGACTAACCCCGTCTCCCCCCACCCCCACAGGCCTCCCCAACCCCCTGCACATCCCCGGAGCCCCGCCTCCTTTCTCCAACATGGAGGAGGAGATGGGCGTCGGCTCCAACCGGGCCAAGCGCTACTCGTCCCAGAGGCAGAGACCGGTACCGGAGCCAGCCCCGCCCCTGCACCTGGGGGTGATGGAGGGACACTACTACGAACCCAGTAAGAGCTCAGACTGGAGACCAGTCGGTTCAGACCTTCTGACGCCGCGGTGACCTTGAAATGACCTGAACGCAGGTGATCGATTCGATTATGAACCTTTGAAAGTTGGTAAAAGCAGGTTCTGATTGGTCGGGAGGATGTTCAAAACCTGACTAGTAGAGGTCTTCGGAACAACCTGAAAAATCCGAGGTTCTGACCCGAATCGGGTCTCTGGTCCATTCAAAAGACGTGACTCCAGGTTCTGGTCAGAATCGGTACAGTTAGTCTCGGGTCCGGTCGGTGCTCTCTGACAGGCTGGGTCCACGTTTACTCCAGAGAGGTAAAGATATTAGCGGTGGCAGCTAATGTCAGGACTCGGGGCAGTTTAATCAATTATTCATTAACGTGGCGTGTTTGTCATGAAACAGTCGTGTTGCCGTAGCGTGTTATTAACGTGTTATTAGCGGTAGTTGTAAAACACAACGGATCGCCAACATGACGACGCTGGATGAGAGAACATATTTACCACACGTCCTGACCGGTGTAGGCTATTAGCGTTAGCAGTTGCTACCAATAGCATCTGTATCCACAAAGAAAATAACAACGTGGATTTATTGTTGTTTACATCACGTAGCCTATGTAGCAACTGAACCGGTAGAAGAAGACAACTTTAGGAAAGAAAATCAAGTTTTATTCAACGCTAGACAACAGGAGCAACTATGGGCTGGATTGGCTAGGTTCTATTCGGGTAACTCGGGTCGGTTCCAGGTCCAAATAATGCGGGTCCATTCGGGTCCAGACCCCCGGACTTATGGTAATAGTTCGGATCAGTTCCAGGTCCAAATATTGTGGGTCCATTCGTGTCCAGACTCCCGGACTTATGATAATAGCTCGGGTCGGGTCAGTTTCGGGTCGAATTTTCACGGGTCCATTCGGGTTCGGGTCCATGAAAGTGGACTGACTGGACCAGGTGAACGTGTTGGTCTCTGGTTCGGTTCCTCGGACTCTTCAGACTTTAATCTAACCCGACCCGACCCGACCCGAACCCAGCAGTGTTGTGGAGTAAACGTCCGTCTCTGTCTCCCAGTGTCGTACCAGGGACCAATCTACACCCACGGGGAAGGCCCCGCCCCCATCCCGCCACAAGGCATGCTGGTCCAGCCTGAGATGCACATCCCCCACCCCGGTCAGTGGCCCCTCCCCCCCAGAGACTTTCACGTTTTAAAACAGTTCCTCTGCTCCCCGCTCACCCCTCTGTGTCTCCTGCAGGTCTCCATCCCCACCAATCAGGCGGCCCCATCGCTAACCCCGCCCTCTACGGGGGGCCTCCCGTCTCTCTGTCGCCTGGACAACCGCAGCAGCTGCTCCCCGCGCCCTTCTACCCCCCTCCGGGGGTGGTGACGTTCCCGTACCCCACCATGTACCCCAACCCACAGGTATGAACACCTGCCCGCTGGTCAGCTGATGGTTTAAGATGTCTGTCTGTCTGATCACCTGTCTGTCTGTCTGTCTCAACACCTGTCTGTCTGTCTGAACACCTGTCTGTCTGTCTGTCTGAACACCTGTCTGTCTGTCTGAACACCTGTCTGTCTGTCTCAACACCTGTCTGTCTGTCTCAACACCTGTCTGTCTGTCTGAACACCTGTCTGTCTCAACACCTGTCTGTCTCAACACCTGTCTGTCTGTCTGTCTGAACACCTGTCTGTCTGTCTGTCTGTCTGAACACCTGTCTGTCTGTGTGTCTCAACACCTGTCTGTCTGTCTGAACACCTGTCTGTCTGTCTCAACACCTGTATGTCTGTCTCAACACCTGTCTGTCTGTCTCAACACCTGTCTGTCTGTCTGAACACCTGTCTGTCTTTCTGTCTGTCTGTCTGAACACCTGTCAGTCTGTCTGTCTCAACACCTGTCTGTCTGAATACCTGTCTGAACACCTGTCTGTCTGTCTGAACACCTGTCTGTCTGTCCACCTGTCTGTCTGTCTGTCTGAACACCTGTCTGTCTGTCTGTCTGAACACCTGTCTGTCTGTCTGTCTCAACACCTGTCTGTCTGTCTGTCTGTCTGTCTGTCTGTCTGTCTGTCTCAACACCTGTCTGTCTGTGTATCTGAACACCTGTCTGTCTGTCTGTCTCAACACCTGTCTGTCTGTCTGTCTCAACACCTGTCTGTCTGTCTGTCTGTCTGTCTGTCTCAACACCTGTCTGTCTGTGTATCTGAATACCTGTCTGTCTGTCTGTCTGTCTGAACACCTGTCTGTCTGTCTGTCTGAACACCTGTCTGTCTGTCTGTCTGAACACCTGTCTGTCTGTCTGAACACCTGTCTGTCTGTCTGAACACCTGTCTGTCTGTCAACACCTGTCTGAACACCTGTCTGTCTGAACACCTGTCTGTCTGTCTGAACACCTGTCTGTCTGTCTGTCTGAACACCTGTCTGTCTGTCTGTCTGTCTGTCTGTGTCTGAACACTGTCTGTCTGTCTGTCTGTCGTCTGAAACACCTGTCTGTCTGAACACCTGTCTGTCTGTCTGTCTGAACACCTGTCTGTCTGTCTGTCTGTCTGAACACTGTCTGTCTGTCTGTCTGTCTCAACACTGTCTGTCTGTCTGTCTGAACACTGTCTGTCTGTCTGTCTGTCTGTCTCTGAACACTGTCTGTCTGTCTGTCTGTCACCACCTGTCTGTCTGTCTGTCTGAACACCTGTCTGTCTGTCTGAACACCTGTCTGTCTGTCTGTCTGAACACTGTCTGTCTGTCTGTCTGTCTCAACACCTGTCTGTCTGTCTGAACACCTGTCTGTCTGTCTGAACACCTGTCTGTCTGTCTGTCTCAACACCTGTCTGTCTGAACACCTGTCTGTCTGTCTCTGAACACCTGTCTGTCTGTCTGTCTGTCTGAACACCTGTCTGTCTGTCTGAACACTGTCTGTCTGTCTGTCTGTCTGTCTGAACACCTGTCTGTCTGTCTGAACACCTGTCTGTCTGTCTGTCTGAACACTGCCTGTCTGTCTGTCTCACACCTGTCTGTCTGTCAACACCTGTCTGTCTGTCAACACTGTCTGTCTGTCTGTCTGAACACCTGTCTGTCTGTCTGTCTGTCTGTCTGAACACTGTCTGTCTGTCTGAACACCTGTCTGTCTGTCTGAAACACCTGTCTGTCTGTCTGTCTGAACACCTGTCTGTCTGTCTGTCTGAACACCTGTCTGTCTGTCTGTCTGAACACCTGTCTGTCTGAACACCTGTCTGTCTGTCTGTCTCAACACCTGTCTGTCTCAACACCTGTCTGTGTGTCTCAACACCTGTCTGTCTCAACACCTGTCTGTCTGTCTCAACACCTGTCTGTCTCAACACCTGTCTGTCTGTCTGAACACTGTCTGTCTGTCTGTCTGAACACCTGTCTGTCTGTCTGTCTCAACACCTGTCTGTCTGTCTCAACACCTGTCTGTCTCAACACCTGTCTGTCTGTCTGTCTGTCTGAACTGTCTGTCCTGTCTGTCTCAACTGTCTGTCTGAACACCTGTCTGTCTGTCTCTGTCTGTCTGTCTCAACACTGTCTGTCTGTCTGTCGTTGAACACCGGTCTGTCTGTGTCTCAACACCTGTCTGTCTGAACACCTGTCTGTCTGTCCTGTGTCTGAAACCTGTCTGTCTGTCTGTCTCAACACCTGTCTGTCTGTCTGAACACCTGTCTGTCTGTCTGAACACCTGTCTGTCTGTCTGTCTGTCTCAACACCTGTCTGTCTGTCTGAACACCTGTCTGTCTGTCTGAACACCTGTCTGTCTGTCTGTGTGTCTGAACACCTGTCTGTCTCAACACCTGTCTGTCTGTCTGAACACCTGTCTGTCTGTCTGAACACCTGTCTGTCTGTCTGAACACCTGTCTGTCTGTCTGAACACCTGTCTGTCTGTCTGTACACCTGTCTGTCTGTCTGAACACCTGTCTGTCTGTCTGTCTGTCTCAAACCCTGTCACTGTCTGTCCTGTCTGTCTATCTGTCTCTGTCTCACCTGTCTGTCTGTCTGAACACCTGTCTGTCTGTCTGTCTCAACACCTGTCTGTCTGTCTGTCTGAACACCTGTCTGTCTGTCTGAACACCTGTCTGTCTGTCTGAACACCTGTCTGTCTGTCTGTACACCTGTCTGTCTGTCTGAACACCTGTCTGTGCGCTTCAGGGTCAGTCCCAGGTGACCTATGGCGGCGTCACGTACTACGACACGGTGCAGCAGCAGGCGCAGCCCAAGCCGTCGCCCCCCCGCCGCACGTCCCAGCCCGTCACCGTCAAGCCCCCTCCACCGGAGGTGCCCTTCGCCTCAGAGTGACCCCGCCCCCCACCCCTCGCCACCACCCAGTCTCAGTGCCGCCCCGACCTGAACGCGTCAGGTGAGTTCACGAGAACATCCGGGCAGTGCATGATGGGTAAACATCCGTTTAGACCACAGGGCTCAGACTCGACTTGGACCCGTTGACTGGATCCTGGTTCTGAAACCAGAGACGAGTCCTCAGACTTAATCTGGAACATCTGGACCCCCCAGAACATCTGGACCCTCCAGAACATCTGGAGACCTCAGAACATCTGGACCCTCCAGAACATCTGGACCCTTTCAGAACATCTGGAGACCTCAGAACATCTGGACCCTCCAGAACATCTGGACCCTCCAGAACATCTGGACCCTCCAGCTGAGAGACTGTTAATTACTCAGACAGAACTAACGATGTTGACATCAGTCCTCAGAGCTGGAACCGGGTCGTTAACGGACCTGGATGGAACCGGGTCGTTAACGGACCTGGATGGAACCGGGTCGTTAACGGACCTGGATGAAACCGGGTCGTTAACGGACCTGGATGGAACCGGGTCGTTAACGGACCTGGATGACGAGCTGATGGTGAATCAGGGAAACATCTAACATCCTCTGGTTCTGGAGAGGCCCGGTGTAGAAGAACCAGAGTCGTCCTCACGTCTGTGGACAGAAAACAGGACTGTCTCCAGTTAGAGACGTTTCTGTCCTGATACACCAGTGACTGAATAAACTAACTGGAGCCTTCAAGGCTTTAGTTTAGTTTTTACTTTATTTATATGTAAAGTGACTCAGCATGAGGTCATCGCTTTAACTTCAATACTAATTTTGTCATCTGGCTGGATTTTTTCTTTCCATTTTCATTTTCATTTTCTTTTATTTTTATAGCCGACCACTAGAGGGCAGCGTTGGCTGAGCGGTGATAGTAAAACAGTTTAAACTCTCAACCTGTTTCAACAGCTGACAGCTGGACTGGACTGAGTCAGGTTGGGTTGGGCTGGACTGGACCGGACTGGACTAGACTAGACTAGACTAGAGTAGACTGGACTGGACTGGACTAGACTGGACCGGACTGGACTAGACTGGACCGGACTGGACTAGACTGGACCGGACTGGACTAGACTGGACCGGACCGGACTGAGTCAGGTTGAGTTGGGCTGGGCTGGACCAGACTAGACTACACTGGACTGGACCGGACTGGACTAGACTGGACCGGACTGGACGAGACTGGACCGGACTGGACTAGACTGGACCGGACTGGACTAGACTGGACCGGACGGGACTGAGTCAGGTTGAGTTGGGCTGGGCTGGACCAGACTAGACTACACTGGACTGGACCGGACTGGACTAGACTGGACCGGACTGGACTAGACTGGACCGGACTGGACTAGACTGGACCGGACTGGACTGAGTCAGGTTGAGTTGGGCTGGACTGGACCAGACTAGACTACACTGGACTGGACCGGACTGGACTAGACTGGACCGGACTGGACTGGACCGGACTGGACTGAGTTGATTGGGACTGGACCAGACTAGACTACACTGGACTGGACCGGACCGGACTGAGTCAGGTTGAGTTGGGCTGGACTGGACCAGACTAGACTACACTGGACTGGACCGGACTGGACTAGACTGGACCGGACTGGACTAGACTGGACCGGACTGGACTGAGTCAGGTTGAGTTGGGCTGGACTGGACCAGACTAGACTACACTGGACTGGACCGGACCGGACTGAGTCAGGTTGAGTTGGGCTGGACTGGACCAGACTAGACTACACTGGACTGGACCGGACCGGACTGAGTCAGGTTGAGTTGGGCTGGACTGGACCAGACTAGACTACACTGGACTGGACCGGACCGGACTAGACTGGACCGGACCGGACTAGACTGGACTGGACCGGACTGAGTCAGGTTGAGTTGGGCTGGACTGGACCAGACTAGACTACACTGGACCGGACCAGACTGGACTAGACTGGACCGGACCGGACTGAGTCAGGTTGAGTTGGGCTGGACTGGACCAGACTAGACTACACTGGACTGGACCGGACTGGACTAGACTGGACCGGACCGGACTGAGTCAGGTTGAGTTGGGCTGGACTGGACCAGACTAAACTACACTGGACCGGACCGGACTAGACTGGACTGGACCGGACCGGACTGGACTAGACTGGACCGGACCGGACTGGACTAAACTGGACCGGACTGGACTAGACTGGAGTAGACTGGACTGGACTGGACTGAGTCAGGTTGAGTTGGGCTGGACTGGACCAGACTAAACAACACTGGACTGGACCGGACTGGACCGGACCGGACTGGACTAAACTGGACCGGACTGGACTAGACTGGAGTAGACTGGACTGGACTGGACTGAGTCAAGTTGAGTTGGACTGGACCAGACTAGACTAGACCGGACCAGACTGGATTGAGTCAGGTTGAGTCGGCCTGGACTGTACCGGACTAGACTACACTGGACCAGACCTGGACTACACCGGACCGGACTGGACTAGACTAGACTGGACTGAGTCAGGTTGAGTCAGACTGGACCGGACTGAACTGGGTCGGAATAAAAAGAATTGGTCTCAGACTCACAGCTTGGTGACCAGACTGGACAGAACCGGACAGGACTGGACCAGACTGAGTTAGGTTGGGTCAGACTGGACTGGACTGGTCTGGGTCAGACTGGACTGGACTGGTCTGGATCGGACCGGACTGGGTCGGAATAAACAGAACTGGTCTCGGACTCAGATCTTGATGACCGGGCCGGGGTTAGGGTTCTGGTACTGCAGCGGTGGTCTCAGCGCCGCAGTGACGTCCGGATCATGTGCTCGTGTCTCTGCAGGAGGTGGGCGGGTCGGCGAGGAGCTGCGGGGCGGTACCGGCTACGTGGACGACCTCTTTCCTTCTTTCCCCCTTTGTTCTGGAAGCTGAAGCAGCGAGCGGCTCGAGCGGAACCGCGACTGCAGCTCAGACCCGCCAGCGCTGAACCCAGAAACGTTCAAGAGTCCAGGGAGCCGCGATGATGCGTTGATGATGTCACAGGAAGTCCGGCGGACGGCGCTGATGTCCCGTTAAAAGTGTTTGTGTTGGAACGGGAGCAGAAATGGATCAGTGGACGTCTCGTTAACGGTTAGAAGGTTCCTGAACGTCACTCACGACTTCAGTTCGGTTTTCATCCGTCACAGCTCCACAGATGCACGTTAGATCCAGAAACGTCACCTGCCTGAGGAGGCGGAGCCTAGCTCACCTCCAGACCGCCGGCGCCACCGACCTGAACGTTCCGCTGCAGCGGACCTGGCTGCAGTACCTCCGGTGTCCAGCAGAGGGACTCCGCTGGTCACATGATTCCAGAAATATTCCACTCGCTTTATTTTCCAAACTTCAGTATTTTCTGATAGAAATTGAGAGAATAATTTATAAAATAGTTTAACGTTTATTAACCGATGACCTCACGACGCCGTCAAGACGACGTAGCAGCTGTCACGCATCTCATCTAACAATCTGATCTCCACGGCGTTAAAACAAAATAAAACGTAACTAAAATTTTGTCTGTCGGTTTGAGCCGATGGGAGGGCGGGTCAGGGCGGAGCCTCGTCGGGCGACTTCCTGTCCGCCACGGCGAGCAGAAACGGCGTCCGGATGCACAGAAGTCTGAGGGTGTAAATAGAAGCTGGAACAGATAAAACAGATAAACGTCAGTTTGTGGTGAAACGTGTCGGCAGGGACCTCGAATGTCAACGACAGCGATTTTATTTAGACACGTAGCATCGAAGAGCTGCCAGGCTTTAGTTCTCCTTTCCGTTTTTTATTGTCATTATTATTATTATTATTATTATTATTATTAACAAACGTCTTTTTACTTTGAAGCAGAGTTGTTTCTAGCTGTTCTATGCTGACGTACAGGGTCCCCCACCCCACTCCTCCAGGGGCTCCAGGCCCCGCCCCCTCCAGGATCAGTGGACAACAGGAACAGGATCCATCTTCTTCTGTCACTCACATAATTAAAGATCCAGATTTTTTTTTCTTTACGAACTTCTGCTTTTATAAACCTGGAGGTTTCTGATTTTCAAATGTTCGTGTTTCCAGACGTTAGATAACGAGGACGTACCAATTTATGATTTCAATAAGAAAAATCTTAAATTTACAAGAAAATGTTTTTCTTGTAAATTAAATGCAGGTTTTTCTTGTTTTCAGATTTGTTTCTTGAATTAGAAATTATAGTTTTTTTCCTGACAAACAGATTTACAAGGAAAGAAAACTCAGAATTTCTAATTTTATAAACTCAAAAATTTTGATCTGAAATTCTTTTTTTTTTTTCTATAAGATTTTCAAGAAAGTCAAGAATTTATTACTTTATAAACAAATTTCAACTAAATCATCCTAATTTCAACATTTCTGATCACAATTTGAATTAAGCTTATAAAATTAGAAATTCTTTTTTTTTTTTAATTCAAACTTTGAAGAAAATTTTTGAATGTTCAAGTCTAATCTTTTTCCAATTTTTTTCTGTAATGATTCTAAAGTAACTCATCTGTGAAAACGTTGACCAGCCCGGTTTATTTGAGTCCAGATGGTTCTGAACCGGGGTCCAGGAGCCCCGGAGCCCTGAACCGGGGTCCCGGAGCCCCGGGGCCCTGAACCAGGGTCCAGGAGCCCCGGAGCCCTGAACCTGCATCGGTCCCCAGAATCGTTAGAAACGGCCCTGATCTGAAACTTTTTCTGTCCTTTTTCATAATTTTTATTTGTGATAAAAGCAGCAGCTGCAGGATCCGTTTGTCTTTACGTGTTAAACGTTATGACGATAACGAACTTCACAAATCTTTTTGTTCAACTTTAAGTATGAGATGTTTGTTGTTTGATGTCCAATTAAAGTGTTTCTCCTCTCTGTGGAGTCAGTTTTTATTCATTCAGTTGTTTCAGTTCTGCAGCTGAGCGACTCACCAACGAAGAAAAGAAGCTGCACCTGCTGTCTTCATCTGCAGTGCGTTAGCTGACTGAAGCTAACTGGCTAACGTTAGCTAGCTGGAGCTAACTAGCTAACGTTAGCTGGCTGGAGCTAACTAGGTAACGTTAGCTGGCTGGAGCTAACTGGCTAACGTTAGCTGACTGGAGCTAACTGGCTAACGTCAGCTGGCTGAAGCTAACTAGCTAAAGTTAACTGACTGGAGCTAACTGGCTAACGTTAGCTGGCTAAAACTAACTGGCTAACGTTAGCTGGCTGGAGCTAACTGGCTAACGTTAGCTGACTGGATCTAACTGGCTAACGTTAGCTGACTGGAGCTAACTGGCTAACATTAGCTGACTGGAGCTAACTGGCTAACGTTAGCTGGCTGGAGCTAACTGGCTAACATTAGCTGACTGATCTCTGCTGTTAAAATGAAGCCGCTGCGCTAGGATACGCTGTCAAAACTAATATATTTCATTAATTTTACAGTGTCGCAAATAAGCTTTTGATGTAAAAACAAACTAGTTTTTCATCATAAAATCACTTTTTTTTTTTTTAACCGCTAGTGGCCTTTATTGACCGTAAAGATGGACAGGAAGGACGGGGAGAGAGAACAGGCAGCAAAGGGTCACGGGGCGGGAGTTAAACCAGCAACCGCTGCGTTGAGGACTAGCGCCTCTATATAAGGACCCCTGCACCACTGGGCCATAAAATCGCTAATTTTGAAAAATCTTCTTTCTAAAACTCAGACTTTTATAATCACAAGCTTTACAGTACTACACCTTTTTAACTTAAAAACATTTTTTTATTAACATAAATTCACAACTTGGTCACAAAATTGAATTTTCGAAAGTCAGTGATTTTGTGAGTTATTTGATTTTTACAATAAAAAGTAAAGCTAATAAAGCTGTACAATATGAGTTATACAAATTTTGCGATTTCACGACAGGTTTAGAACTTTTGTTGAAACTTAAGTTTTTATGGAAAAAAAATCTGCAAATTGTCATTTTGGAACATTTGAGATTTTATAACAAAACTGAAAATTCAAGATTTAACAACAAAATGTTTTGGATTTTAAAACACAAAGCCTAATGTTAAAAAAAGGGTTAGGGTTGTGATTATAAGAAATTCTAATTTTGCGAATTAAATGTAAATATAATATATAAAACTAGAAAAGGCTTGTGTTTCTGATTCCAGTTCAGTGTTTCCATGTTACATATTTAAATGTGTTTATATCTGCTGGGGTCTTTATTTATCTAACTCCAGGGGACGGGGATTTGAATATTCGTTCTAATCAGATTTTTGGTGGGTAGATGAGTTTCCCCTCAGCGATTAATAAAGTAAATCTGTTTCTGTGAAGTTATATTTCCATTTAGCTAAATCTGAACTAAAAACACTTGCTCACAAAGTTCCTGTTAGCTGACTGAAACACCCGGCCCCCAGAATCCAACCTGGAGGTCATCTACATGTCAGGGGGCGGAGCATCGAAGGAGAGAGTGACAGGTGAGGTACCAGGTGAGGCGCTGCAGGAGAGACTGAGAAGGTATCTGCCGAAGACTCATCTGGACTTCAGGTGAGGGGACAGGTGTCGGGTTACTACTGCTGCTGCTGCTCCTTCAACAGGAGGAGGTTCAGTTTGTCTGGTTACTGTTTGCTGTTCAGCTGACTGTTGCCGTGACGAGACAGTATCAGGTTACAACACAGTATCAGGTTACAACACAGTATCAGGTTACAACACAGATCAATACGGCGTCAAGCGACTGGATTGAGAATCAATATCCAGCAGATGATGTTGCTGACATTCATAGAACCTGTTCCTCCACCGACCACTAGAGGCTGCGGTTCCTCTACCGACCGCTAGAGGCTGCGGTTCCTCTACCGACCACTAGAGGCTACAGTTCCTCTACCGACCGCTAAGGGCTGCGGTTCCTCTACCGACCACTAGAGGCTGCGGTTCCTCTACCGACCACCAGAGGCTGCGGGTACTCTACAGACCACCAGAGGCTGCGGTTCCTCTACCGACCACTAGAGGCTGCGGTTCCTCTACCGACCACCAGAGGCTGCGGGTACTCTACCAACCACCAGAGGCTGCAGTTCCTCTACAGACCACCAGAGGCTGCAGTCCTCTACGACCACTAGAGGCTGCGGTTCCTCTACCGACCACTAGAGGCTGCGGTTCCTCTACCGACCACCAGAGGCTGCGGGTACTCTACCAACCACCAGAGGCTGCAGTTCCTCTACAGACCACCAGAGGCTGCGGTTCCTCTACCGACCACTAGAGGCTGCAGTTCCTCTACCGACCACTAGAGGCTGCGGTTCCTCTACCGACCACTAGAGGCTGCGGTTCCTCTACCGACCACTAGAGGCTGCGGTTCCTCTACCGACCACTAGAGGCTACAGTTCCTCTACCGACCGCTAAGGGCTGCGGTTCCCCTACCAACCACTAGAGGCTGCGGTTCCTCTACCGACCACCAGAGGCTGCGGGTACTCTACCGACCACCAGAGGCTGCGGGTACTCTACCGACCACCAGAGGCTGCGGTTCCTCTACAGACCACCAGAGGCTGCGGTTCCTCTACCGACCACTAGAGGCTGCGGTTCCTCTACCGACCACCAGAGGCTGCAGTTCCTCTACCGACCACCAGAGGCTACAGTTCCTCTACCGACCACTAGAGGCTGCAGGGAATATAAGATTTACAATTTTACAAAATAAATGTGTAATTGTATATTAAGTTGTGATTTTGTGAAAGTCTGTTTTGACAAAAATATCAATATTTAGTTAAAAAGTTGTGAGATTTCCAAAATTCTTAATTTTACAACAAAAATGCAATTCTACAAAATTCACAATTTTACAAGTTGAAATTGATGTCAAAAAGTCACAATTTTGTGAAATCTAAAGT